>JACEFZ010022177.1:0-52831 GCA_014155875.1 Cepaea nemoralis
TTTTGGGTTGATTGTACTACATTCTTCACAATCAATTACTCTTGATCTGTGGTCTGTAGAGTATTTATTCTCTGCAACCTATCTCTGTCAACTGAGGTCAGGAATAGAGTTCTCAAGGGCTATATTAAGCCAATCCTGATGTATGGAAGCAAATCGTGGATACTTAGCAGACAAATGAGGAATTATGTGGAGTCTGTGTGGATGTGATTATATAGAAGAATGACGAGAACACCATGGACGGATAAAAAGAGCAACGCAGATATCAAGAAAGAAATAAACTCTCAAAGAAAACGCTTTAATCGCATTAGAAGAAGACTTTCTGCAGTCTTTAGGCATGTCATGAGAAGATGAATGGTAGATTGTGTCATCCGATCGGGAGGGCTGGAGAGGGACAGGTGGAGACCAAGAGAGAAGGTCATAGAGAGTATGACATCATCAACATCTGGTCAGTAACATAAAATATTGGCAGCAAGGCTGTGGACAGGCATGATCACCAACACAACACGACATGGACTATCAGAAGAAGAGTATAGAAGTGTGTACGTATGTGTGTTTCTTTTTATATATGTGTAATAGTTTTAGTTGTGACAGTGGTGCAATTGATGACACAGCCAACTGTAATGTACGGTCAACTGATCACACAACCAACTGTAATGTAAGGTCAATTGATGACACATCTACCAATGCCGTGTCAAATAACGTAGGCTGTCAAATCTCTCCACATATCTGGGCCATGTGTGTCCTGCAACAATTATATTAATGCTGTTCCTGAAAGCCATGGCCCTAGACCACCCAGCATCACGTCTCTCCATGTGTCTCAACCACTTCCACAGATGATCTTCCCAGCCGACACGATGTGTCTCAACCACTTCCACAGCTGATCTTCCCAGAAGACACAATGTGTCTCAACCACTTCCACAGCTGATCTTCCCAGAAGACACAATGTGTCTCATCCACTTCCACAGCTGATCTTCCCAGCAGACACAATGTTTCTCAACCACTTCCACAGCTGATCTTCCCAGCCGACACGATGTTCTCCTATGCTTCTCTTTTCATTATATGAACGAAGAACACAGACTGTTTCTTCTATATATTTTTATTTAATTCGTATATCCTTTTACAGGACATCGCTGTCAACAGCAGCATCTTTCAGCTGTCTGTTGATTTCTTGGCAAGATTACGCTCAGTAGTTTGCCATTGCTTTCTGAGCGGCCGGCTCAGTTATCCCGCAAATCACCAGAGGGGGACGAACCGCTCCCAGTTCTCGTCCGCTACGAGACTCTGCGTGATAAACGGGATTACGGAGAAAGTGGTGTAACTCCTCGGCCAGAGAGACCGGCTTCTTCTATATAGTTGCGTGTAATGTTCTACTTTATTTTGCCTCTTCCAGACAATAGTTCTTCTTTAGTTTTCCTCTACCAGACAATCGTTCTTCTTCAGTTAGTATGTCAGACCCAAAATGTCCGCAAGACTCCTTTCAGAAACCACATCTCCGCTGTGTCCAAGCTCTGCATAACTTGGCCGTTCACATTCCAAGATTTGGAAAACCGAACTGACGCCTGGGAAACCTGGACATACTGAAGGATATGTCACATTTTAGGACATTCTGAAGAATATGTCACACCTCAGGACACATTGAAGAATATGTCACATGTGAGGACATACTGAAGAATATGTCGTATTTGGTCGTAACCATCACATACAGAGGGGCTAGAGAGGCTAAGAGAATGACATTAGAGTTGATGCAAGCAATAGAAGAGACATAAGTTCAATATGATTCCACATTAAAAGATATAGCACAACGTAGAATACCCCTTTCCACTCATTGACGCGTATTGGGTAAATGGTGCTAAACCCTAACTTTATAGACCACTCAGTGCTCGATATCATCAGGGCCGCATTTATCTTACTGAACACTTCCTGGTATCCATTTAAGGCCGGTTGGACCCGAGAAAACCATCCTGGCTTCAATAAGGGTTCAAACACGTGACACCGGGCTGGCAGACAAAGGTGTTAGTCACTGCGCTACCATGGTTCCAACATGCAAGTGTATACAGAGTGAGATGCATGTTCTTTATAGGACGTTGGAATCAACCCCAGCATATGTTGGCTGTTTGTAATGAACTAGGCAATTTTAGTTCAGTAGTTTGCTATTGCTTTCTGAAAGGCCGACGCCTCATACCACCGAAATAAACGCAAGGCAGTGTGTTTCAAAATAGCCTGCAGCTGATTTCAAACTCTCGACTCTGTCGGGGAATTGTGAAACTGCGCGTGTCACTATCCAATAAATCATAGGGTCAGTGTGTGTGCGTGTGTGTGTGTGTGTGTGTGTGTGTGCGTGTGTGTTTTTGTGTGTGTGTGTGAATGTGTGTGTTTGTGTGTGTAAGTATGTGTGTGTGAGTGCGTTTGCGCGTCAATCAATCAATCAATCAATCAATCAGGTGCCGTCTCCACAATGAAGGTTGGTTGCAATGGATCTCCAATACTGTCTTCTCTCGCCTTGACTGTGCCTTCTGTCAGGCTGATGTTCACCCATCTCTAGATGTTATCTTCTCACTTGTATCATTGTCTACCTCATACTCGCTTGCCCTCAACCTTGCCTTCCAGTATGGTTGTTATAAGAGTATCATGTCTTTTAACGTGGCCGAAATATTTCACTTGCCTCCTCTTTATTTCTTTCATCAACTCTCTCTTCATTCTTGTGCGTTGATGCGTGTAATACTGAGAGAGAGAGAGAGAGAGAGAGAGAGAGAGAGAGAGAGAGAGAGAGAGAGAGAGAGAGAGAGAGAGAGAGAGAGAGAGAGAGAGAGAGAGAGAGAGAGAACGAACGAACGAACGAACGAACGAATTAAGAGAGACAGACAGAGAGACAGAGAGACAGAGAGACAGAGAGAGGGGGTGGGGGTGTTTGTGAATGCAGCATGTCAAAGTGACCGTTGCCAGATAACCTACTGATCGTGTCCGGCGCGAGGATTGATCGTCTGGTGTTTTCACATTCCCGCCAGTCTGGGGAAGTGACAAGCTGACCTGAGTTAGTGTCTTCCCAGTAGATCACACCAGTTCACGGCTAGAGAGTGGGTAACTGGGAGGGATGAAGGTCATGTCCGGCTAGTTTGTGTACTGCTGATTGAATCATTTACACACAACCACAAACACTCGCGGAAGGACGGATAGATGAGCAGTTGGACAGACGGATATTCAGACAATCAAACATAGTTAGGTCCAGTTTCCGAGCTTGTGTTACTAATGTCTCTGTGTGAGGCTCATATTCGCATTTCTGTGAGTTTTTAATATTTGAGAGCCCAACCTAGCTCACGGATTTAGATCTTGAATAGGTTTGTATGAAAATTTATCCCTGCAGGACCTATATTCCCAGTTACAGCCCTAGAGGTGTCAGGCAATTTCCACCTAGCTGCACAATTTGTTTGGATCCAAGCTTGGGCACCAGTCTTCAAATGTTATAGATATAGGTTATGAAATTAAGCTAAATAATAAATATGTCAGTACTTAATAACTTCTGCATCATTTACCAATCTGAAGTGCGCTTACCAAAGCCACCCCACCCACCCCACCCCCATTCCCCCCCCCCCCCACCCACATTGTGCGGAGGAGTGCAAATGGGAGGGCAAAGCCTTACCCTAGAGCGAGAAAATACAATTTAAAAAATAATTGTCATGGTAGGGCAGACCAGGCCATAAGCCTTAGTCGGCAACTGGTCTAGGATGAAAGATTCAACAGGCGGCTTTGCTAATCCAGCAGCTTCTGCAGCTTGTCTTGTTCCAGACGTATTTGTGTTACCCTTCCTCTGGAGTAAACTATGCTCTAAATTCAGTCCAGGCTTTGTATTATGGAGAGGTATAGCGCCATTTCACAAACTGTCGTCTCTCAAGACGGCAAGATGTCAGTCATTCAGCCAGTATATATACATATGTCATCCATGGAGGTTTCTGTAAGCGTAGCGCAAACACATGATGCCCCAATACTGGACGCACCCAAGGAATAGTCACGTCCTGCACATGGCTGCGTATCCTGACTTCCGTAACGTAAAATTGGGCCTTCCGTGCATCCCAGGCGGCATCACTGTTGGTCACAGGGGCGTCACTAGGGGGGTGCGGGGGGTGCGGGCCGCACCGGGTGACACCATCAAGGGGTGACACCAAAATAAAAAAATTGCAAATTTGACAAAGCAGACATAGCTCTGTCTAGTCGGGTTTCATAACCGTTCATTGTTAAATACATGAGCAGACACTTTTAAAAGCAGACCAATTTGGAATAACAGTAGAGAGAAGATTAAGGTTCAAGAAGAGAATGGCAGGGGAACAACTCAGAGATGCTTCAGATGCTGGACTCACTATGCAAGAAGAAAACAATAGGGCGATGCTGGAGTGTATTGATCGTTTTCATTCTGAACTCCAGACCAGATCAACAGCGATCAAGGAAGTAGCAAATATGTTTGAGGCTGTTCAAGCCAAGAGTCTTCTATCAGAACTGAAGAAGAGTTGCTGGTGTCAAGTTCCAAAATTGACCACTTTCTATGATGAGCTATCCGAAGTAGAGCTTTTAAAAGAAATACCAAGGCTGAGAATACACCTGAAGGCAGCATATATTGATATCCACAAAGCCAAAGACTGGTCAATATTTGATATTTTAAAATTCATAGTTGACTGGGATTTCCTTGAATCTCTCCCAATACTCTCACTAAGCCTACAACTATTTCTTACGATCTGTGTGTCTGTGGCTTCATGTGAGAGGAGCTTTTCAAAACTGAAACTTATAAAGAACTATTTGCGATCAACCATGGGACAGTCAAGACTTTCTGATCTGGCTATATTATCAACTGAAAGTGATATGGTGAAAGATATTGATTTTGATGATGTGATTGACAGGTTTGCAGCTTTGAAGACCAGGATGGGAAACTTTTAATGTTAAATAACAAAAATTTAACTTTGTCCGAGTTTGTCGAAGTTCTTTATTTATGTTTTACCTGAAGTATTGAAGTTATATTGTTCAATTTGTTTTCTTTCTTATGTCCTTATTAACTTTTTGACTATTTTACATACATTACTATATGCGATTATATATGGTACAGGAACACTCGGAAGAAGACCATGGTGAAAGTCTAGAGGGGTGACACCAAGAGTTTACCGCACTGGGTGACACCAACCCCAGTGACGCCACTGGTTGGTCACATGGTTGCAATTCGCAGATTTTGGATTTTGACCATGCCCATAAGCAATTTCCTAGCCAAGCAATTCTCTATTTAGCAGCCACTGTGACATGTTCCGCCTACAGGTCTGGGGCATGTGATTGTGGGGCTGCGGTGTTGCACATCGGGGACATTCAGTATCTGTCTGACAGTTTTGAGAGACATGTACAATAAACGAAGTTTTTTTTTCCCCCTTGCATCACCAGTAATTCGTGTACTGCACGTCGTGAACCTTGTGAACGAGATGCCATTTAGTAGTTTGTTTGGTCGTTTACTGCACATGGTGAGAGTGTGAAGCCTTATGTCATTTAGTAGGATTTTCGTTCGGTGGACATTTGAACCTGTCATCTAGTAGGAGTTGGATTTGACGGGTTTGGAACCAATTTGTCAATTTAGTAATGTGCTCAATCGACGGACATCATTTTTCCATGATTTGGGGTTGCTGATGAGTGTCAGATGCCTTTCTTGTTACTGTATCTCTAGGGCCACCACCTCCGAAATCCCTTCCAGTTCGGTTTAGGCCATTGATGGCCATTTATCCGTGGGGTATGCTGTGGGGTTATCGGGCATAATATCAAACATAAACTCGAATATAAACAGTCCAGAGGTGCCGACAACTGTCCAGCAACGAAGCAACGGAACTTGAATAAAAGGACTCACTAGAAGGCTGGCAAACAAATTGATCCGGCTACGTTTATTAGCCTATATTCTTGAGCAGTAGTCAATCAGGCAATTAATACATTTCAATAAATTTCGATCGGGTCTGTAACTGCCAGACGGGACGACCGCAAGAAAACATTAATGATAAATATTAAACTGTTGACCATACTAGCTACTGAGAACTCCCACATCATTAGTATTGCAGTCCTTCATTTCTTCTGTCCATCCAAGGTTACCGAAGTGACCTTCTGGTGCGATATGCTCAATTACATTTCTAGATTCGTCATCTGTCCCAAATCGTTATCCTGATATATAAGCTGCCATGGTTCTCCTTTCTAATGCATCTTAGCTATGAATAAAATTGTCCTGCCAGAAAATGTCTCAATATATTGGAGATGACTTGAACGTGCTGCTTCTCCAGTCCAGCTCTATGATCCAAATCCCGTAGCTATTGACAAACAAAACTGACGTGATCTCCGTTCGACGTCAGATGCCTATTTTTCTGTATCTTTTGGTTCGGAAGTTTTGCTCCCTCTTACTTTTGCGTCATTGGCTCTGCTACGACTTGGCAGTGTACGACGTGAACGTATGGCCAAAGTCTGACAAAGGATTCTGTAAAACCAACACAGAGATTGCTGGCGCCTGTGATGTGGCACAGGTATCCCCCTTTATACGCATCACAACGGCCTTTACTTTCCCCCATGTCTGTGACCGAAGAACATGACACCACCAACATCACACTCATAATCCGCTGAGCCACTGACCTTCATTCATATTCTAGGCGTAAATTCCTCATCGGAATTACAGTTTCACCACAAGCCGGCCCGAGGCCAGATTTTCCCGCAATCTTCATGCTTCCATTAAAATTGTCAATCCCGTCATTACGATTCCATTAATGATACTCCGAATACATCTGCATTTGTGCTAAGCCCGCATCACGTGACGCGTACTTTCCTCCAATGACAATTAAAACGTTGTTAGAGTCAGTCATCGCTTGGTTAGGGTTCTGGGTTCAAACAGTGACCATCGTTTAGTGAGATAACATTTCTTTCTCTTATGTTTACTCTCTCTCTCTCTCTCTCTCTCTCTCTCTCTCTCTCTCTCTCTCTCTCATTCTCTCTCTCTCTCCTCTCTCTCTCTCATTCTATTATATGTATATATATATATATATATATATATATATATATATATATATATATATATATATATATATATATATATATATATCATTGGCACCTTTCCGTCTTGACAGACGATAGTTTGGTACATTGTGCTTTAAAAAGGCTTAATAACTACGATCCATGGCGGTGGCGAGTGTGGCTGGTAAGGCCAATTCTTGCTGCAAATGTTTGCCCACAGTAGGTGCATGTGAAAACATGGTCATTTCCACCATTTTGCACCATCTTACGTCTCTCACGCTCTGTGTGTGCTTTATCTGCAATCATTTTCTCTTTTGTCTTTATTCCATTTCTGATAGTTGCCCTCCATGCAACACGTTCAACGGCGACGTGCTCCCAATGTGCATTATCAATGCCTGTATCAATCATGTCCCGCTTACACACATCTTTGTATCGTAGTAGAGGCCGACCCTGAGATCTCCTACCCGTCTGTAATTCACCAAAAAAGATGTCCTTTGGTATTCTACCATCATCCATCCTCCTAACGTGTCCTATCCATCTAAGTCTACGAAGACTGAGCATGGAATACACCGTCACACAACCTGATCTTTCCAATACTTCAGTATTTGTGATTTTGTCTTGCCACTTAATACCAAGTATTCTTCGCAGACACCGCATATGAAAGCTGTTTAAACGTTTCTCTTGGCGTGAGTAAGTTGTCCAGGTTTCACTGCCATAAAGAAGAGTACTAAGGACACAGGCTTGGTAGACGAGGACTTTTGTTTTGGCAGTAAGCTTCCTGTTCTCCCAGACTCTTTTTGCTAACATGTTCATTGTTGTTGCTGCCTTGCCAATCCTGATGTTGATTTCCTGATCGAGGGATAATTTGCTATTTACCTCTGATCCTAGATATGTAAAATGGTCTACTATCTCCAGTTCGGCGTCGTCAATAAAGATTGATGGTACACCATGTGCACCTTGTGACATAATCTGTGTCTTCTTTTTGTTAATTGTTAAACCAAATTCAGAACAAGCATTGGAGAATGCAGATAGTAGATGTTGTAATTCTTCCTCAGAGTGGGTCGTAATCGCAGCATCATCCGCAAAAAGCAACTCTCTGATTAGTACCCTGCTAATTTTGGTCTTGGCCTTCAATCTCTGAGCATTATAGAGGCCACCATCTGAGCGTGAGTGAATGTATATACCATCATCCTGATCACGAAAGGCATATTTCAGTAGAAGTGAAAAGTATATCCCAAAGACTGTGGGGGCTAGCACACAGCCTTGCTTAACTCCACTCTTGATTTCAAACTCTTCTGAAGTTGAGCCATCAAACGATTCCACAATGGACAGAAGAGTTGGTGGGCAGCCAATCTTCTTTAGTGCTTTGAACAGACCCTCACGACTGACCAAATCGAATGCCTTTGTGAGGTCGATGAAGGCAATAAACAGTGGCTGATTTTGTTCCCGGCATTTTTCTTGCATCTGTCGCAATGAGAATATCATATCAATGGTAGACCGGTTCTGACGGAATCCACACTGTGATTCGGGGTAGACTTGATCACCCAGGACTTGAAGTCTGTGCAGGACAATTCTGGAAAATACTTTCCCAACAATACACAGAAGTGAGATACCCCTATAGTTGTTACAGTCGCTCCGATCTCCCTTGTTCTTGTACAGCGTTATGATGTTTGAATCTTTGAAATCCTGTGGGACTTGTCCTTCTCGCCAGCATAGCTCTATTAGCTGGTGGATCTGTATAGCGAGTGTGTCTTGCCCACTCCTGATCACCTCTATTGGAATCCCATCCTTACCTGGAGCCTTGCCAGATGCAAGCTCATTTATAGCACACTTAACTTCTGTTATAGTGGGAAGTGTGTCCAGGTGGTCAAGAGTTGGCAGGGCCTCTATGGCGTTGAGGGCATCATCCGCTAGCTTGGTCTCACTTGAGTAAAGCTCTAAATAGTGCTCGACCCATCTATCCATCTGCTGTTTCTTATCAGTGATGATTTCTCCAGTCAAGGTTTTCAGCGGTGCACTTCTTTTGATCATTGGACCACAGGCTTTCTTTATCCCTTCATACATGCTTCTGATGTTTCCCTTATCACTTGCGATTTGAATGGACTCACATAACTTGATCCAATAGTCATTCGCACACTGCCTGGCAGCCTTTTGTACATCCTTCCTTGCTTGCTTCAGCTCACTCAGAGTGTTACGCGTTGGTCTTTCCTTGTTTCTTAAGAGAGCTATCTTCTTTTTATCAATCAAGGGCTGCAGTATCTGGCTGTTTGCCGCAAACCAGTCCTGCCTCTTATGATCCACAGTGCCGTAAACCCCTACCGCTGTTTTATAAATAGTTTCCTTAAGTTTACTCCATTTATCATTTACTATACAATTTTCTGATGTATCATTGAAAGCGTCTTCAAGTTGCTGTTGAAATTCAAAGCACTTTCCAGGATCGTGAGTGTTAATAATATTAATCCTGGGGCTAGACTTGTGTTTAGCTGTGTAGATTCTCTTTGGTCTCAGTCTAACCCTTGCAACAACCAAAGAATGATCTGTATCACAGTCAGCACTGTGGTAACTTCGAGTTAATGATGTATGGTTCAGATGTTGTCTCCGTGTGATAATGAAGTCCAGCTGATGCCAATGGCCGGATCTTGGATGTTTCCATGTGACCTTATGCATCTCTTTTGTTTTAAAAAAGGAGTTTGTAATACATAGGTCATTTCTAGTGCAATGCTCCAGCAGCCTTTGCCCATTATCATTCATGCGACCGATGTTGTATTTTCCAAGGCACACTGGCCATGAACTCGAGTCCTTGCCCACACGAGCATTGAAATCACCGAGCATATAAATGTAGTCGGATTTTGGAACTGCCTTGATCGCAGAGTCTAGCTGCTCATAGAACATATCCTTCACATCATCAGAGGAAGCGAGTGTCGGTGCATATGCAGTGAGAATGGTGGCAAATCCACAGGAGGTTGCCAAGCGCAGTGATAATAATCTTTCATTACCTCCAGCTGGGATATCAATCATTCCCAGTAGCGAATTCTTCACTGCAAAGCCAACACCATGTTGCCTTTTTTCTGCCTGCCCTCTTCCCTTCCAAAAAAAGGTGTAATTGTTTTCCCTGAGTGACCCTTCCTCAGCGAGGCGAGTCTCCTGCAGGCCAGCAATATCAATGTTAAGACGATCGAGTTCAGCATCAATCACAGCCGTTTTTCTCACATCGTCAATATTTGTCAAGTCAGTGGAAAATCCTGGACACATGGTTCTCACGTTCCAGGTTGCAAGCCGTAGCTTGAGGTTTCTATTCTTTTTTATTAGTACCTGGTGCATTGGTTTTACAGCCTGCGATTCAGATTTTGTCCTAGCCCCAAGCACCCATTGAAGCAGGCAGGCTGTGGCGGATCAGCACCCAATTGGCTGGGGGCTGCCCAGCTTGAGGCGGGCGGTAGCTGATCAGTGACACCTGTAGGTGTCTCCCACCGTCAGAGGCAACGCGTGGCGCCCCATGTCTACGCCAACTGACAAGGACTTATAACCCGTAACAGTTGCCTCTCGCTTTGATTCCGAGACCGGTTAAGACCAGGGATGGAGTTATTGCCTCTCCATAGCACAAAGCCTGGGCTAAAATAAAGAAACCATGTGTTGCCCATGCAGCATGATCCCTCTCTCGGCCTGCCTAGTTCACTCCAGAGGAAAGTTGACACCTATAATCTGGAACAAGACAAGCTGCAGAAGCTGCCGGATCAGCAAAGCAATGCTCTAACTGTCCGCCTGTCGGAGCTTCGATCCTAGACCAGCTGCCAACCAAGGCTTAGGGCCTGGTCTTCCCTGCCATGACTTATTTTGTCTTTGGGTTGCATTTCCTCGCACCAGGATAAGGCTAGTACCCTCCCAATTGCGCTCTTCCGCCCGAAGCCGTTGGCACAATGTGGGGTGTCGGGTTTGGTAAGCGCCGCCCAACATTCGGCGCTGACAGAAAGCAGGTAGTACCGTCTACTGTCATACGGTAGCTCAGTCATATCTGACTAAGACCTGACTTGTATATATATATATATAAAATAATAAAAATCTGGAGGACAGAAGAATTACCCCATGACTGGAAAGAGTCATTATTGATACCTATCTTTAAGAAAGGAGACACGTTCCAGTGTGAAAATTATAGAGGAATATCACTACTGTCCACAAGCTATAAGATACTATCCGCAGTACTACTAAATAGACTAAAACCATATTCAGAATACATATTAGGTGACCTCAACAATAGATCAGATATTTATCTTACGATAAAAAGCCGAGAAGAATTGGGAATATAAAAGAGATCTCCATAACATTTTTGTGGATTTTAAAAAGGCTTATGATAGTGTCCATAGGAATAGTCTATGGAATGCTATGCGGGAATTTGGAATACCAAGGAAGTTAATCAACAAGACCAGACTATGCATGGAAGATACTTATAATATAGTAACATATAAAGGCAGGAAATCAGATCCTTTCCAAACAACATCTGGCTTGAAACAGGGTGATGCACTATTGCCGCTACTCTTCAATCTGGCTCTAGAGAAAGTTGTAAGGAGGGTAAAGGAGGAATGTGATATTGGAGGAACATCCAAGCTGCTTGGTTATGCAGATGATATAGATATTATAGGGGAAAATGAACAAAAGACATTGGAAATATTAACTCACATAAAGGAAAAAGCCAAACAGATGGGCCTGGTTATCAACCAAGATAAAACAGAATGTATGGTAATTTCAGGAGAAGGAATGGCTAAAAACTCTGGCCACATAAGTAGTACAGTGGGGCACACGTCCACGTACTTCAGCATCCAAGATGTCTGCCTATAGATTTTGAAGGTTTTTGGTGGGGTTTTTGGTAAAATCCCGGGTGAATTTTTTTGGTGGGAATTTGTCTGGAACGGGGTCTATGAAAATCTGTGGGTTGTTTCTGTGAAAGTAATTAAGGTATTGGAGGGGCGTAAAAGTGTTCGTGTCTATGAATTTTTGGTTGGTGGGATTTCTGTAAAAGTAATTAAGGTAGTGTGAGCACGGATGAAGGGTTGAAGGGATGGTTGAAGGGAAAGTTATATATTTTGGTTGGACGTGGTTACGTAGGGTATATGATCTGTTATACAACTATGCGTGGTGAGTGTAGTGATGTATAAACTGCCAAGGGCGGGGTGTGACGGGTCGTCTTTATACTCGACGAAGCATGGGTAGAGGTGTAGATGGTTACTGAACAACAGTAAAGAGGGTCGTAGGAGTCTGACACAATGGAACAGATAGACAAAATTAAAAACAAAAAAGTAAAATTTTCAAGTGATTTTTTATTGGTATACAACATCAAACTACATTTAAAAACGGGTTCGTTTACGACCCAAAGGGGATCAGAGGGAGCTGCTTATTGTAGAAAGATGCCTGGTCCTGTATGAAATCTTATAAAGTTGTAATGGATATGGTGTATGGTAAGGGGTGGGTACCAGGTGGTCAATACTTGGTTGCAAGCATCAGTTGAATAAATACATAATACATCTCAGTATGTGTCTTTGTTTCATTGTCTGTCAGTGTTGATGTCTCTCGGGACAAGAAGTAAGAAGAAAGCCACCCACTAAAGAAAGTCAACAAAAATCTTGGTTTCAATATTTAATCACCAAAATATGTGTGTTATTCATGAAAATAGTTTAGCGATATAAGAAAACATCAATGGCATACATGGTTAAGTGAAAAAATTGTATCTGACTGTTAGTTATATTGGTTTCAGTTGGTAGTGTCGTCGAGGTTGTTGTAGTGTTTGGTGTATTCATAGGTGTGTGATGCTGTGTTCGTATGTGTTTTTGTAGGCCATCGTCCGTATTATACACCTTATCACATAACTGTCAGGGGTATTTCTGGTGCTTCTCAGTGTGAATGGTCCGAATGTGACGATTAAGGGTATACTTATCACAATAGGCTTTGTCGCACACTGAACACGTGAAAGTAGATCTGTTGGTCATATTGATAAGCTGGTCATAAGTCACACTTTCACTTTTTTACAACAGCAAAAAATGTTCTTGTGTATACAATATATGTTTCACTGTTTTACTAGATGCCGACGACACGAACAATGCTCACACCAAGTTTCACCGCTGTAGCTAGCCAAGTCAGCCCGTGAACTGGTGTACCACGAACTGGTGTAGAGCGAGTGAGGAGATGCCGTCTATTTTATTCACTGGTTCTGCACCCTACATAGCTGACGTTGCAGTTTTGAAGACAAGCTATTCTCACACCGCCCGCCTGATTCCCCACAAACCGATGACTCATGCTACCACTTAATGACTTTTGCATATGGCGCTGGTGACGTAGGGGCTGTCTCGGACATCCGCGTTCTTTACCAAAAAGGGTATGTGGTTTGTGATATTCTTGTGATGACACGTTTTGTTTATGTATTTGCGATGGGTAAGTGTGTCTGTAGTTGTGTATAGTTGTGATGACAGTTGTAATAGTATGGGTGTGTCTGTACTTCTGTGTCTGTATGTGTGTGTGTGTTTGGTTGTCTTTGTATTTGTGTGTATCAAGTGTGTACTTGGCTGTCTTTGTGGTTGTATGACCCTCTTTGTATGATTTTTACACACCCACAAAAAGAGACTTGTATCTCTAACAACGCACCAGCTAATATTCTTGTCGCTAATATTAGTAGTACTATTATCACTACTAGTGATTCCTCCTCACTTTACCCACCACCATTGCACTATACGTACTTTCCCCTGCAATTTAAGTGGTCACTCGACCACTTGACCACTGCTTGACCACGTCATCGATCACTTTAACCACTACCATAATCTTAGGCGCATCGTCCTCTACAATTTAAGTGGTCACTCGACCACTTGACCACTACTTGACCATTGCTTGACCACTACTTGACCACTAATTTACAACCCTTTAAGCATCACCATGTCGCTACAACTAATTTCCGCTAAAATTTCCTCAGTTGACCACTTGACCCTTACTTGACCATTGCTTGACCACTAATTTACCACTCTTTAATCACCACCATATCGTTACAACCACTTTTCCCTAAAATTTCCTTACTTGACTACTTGACCATTACTTGACCACTGCTTGACCAGTGTGTAACTGCGAACATAACATCTCTTATCTTATTACATTTATGACCACTCCTATATCGCCCTCGACCACTCCTAGTTGACCACTAATACCTGATACCCACCCCTTACCATACACCATATCCATTACAACTTTATAAGATTTCATACAGGACCAGGCATCTTTCTACAATAAGCAGCTCCCTCTGATCCCCTTTGGGTCGTAAACGAATCCGTTTTTAAATGTAGTTTGATGTTGTATACCAATAAAAAAAACACTTGAAAATTTTACTTTTTTGTTTTTAATTTTGTCTCTCTATTTTATTGTGTCAGACTCCTACAACCCTCTTTATTTTGTTCAGTAACCATCTACACCTCTACCCATGCTTCGTCGAGTATAAAGACCACCCGTCACACCCCGCCCTTGGCAGTTTATACAACATTTTTTCACTAGTCTATACATCTCGCCCTCAGCACCCGTAGTTGTATACCACAGTAACTAATTACTTTCACAGACTACCCCGTTCCAACCAACAGATTTTCACTTCAACCAAAAAAAATTCATAGACCCGACCTGGGATTTTCAACCATTTTACCCGTCCCAATCTCACGGTAAATATTAACGCTCTTTCACGTTCCGGTGTGTTAGTTTGTGTCTGTGTTTGCTTCTGTATATGTCTGTATGCGTGTCAGTTTTGGTTCTGTATATATACATAGGTCTTTCTGTCTGTTTGTTTCTGTATATGTACGTAGGTGTGTTTATCTGTACGGGTGTCTGTCTGGCTGCTTCGTTGTACTTGTGTATCTGTCTGTCTGTTTGCTTCTGTATATGTCTGTATGCGTGTCTGTTTTGGTTCTGTATATATACATAGGTCTGTCTGTCTGTTTGTTTCTGTATATGTACGTAGGTGTGTTTATCTGTACGGATGTCTGTCTGGTTGCTTCGTTGTACGTAGTTGTATTTGACTGTATGGTCCTGTTCATTGTCTACAATCAAGACTGCATATCTATTGTTATTGATGTTACGTCCTTCAATGATCTTTTCATATATTTCTGGTGTACAGGGGAAAACATTAGACATCCCTGTCTTAATCGGCTGACAGTGGCCTATTTCATTGTCAATCCTTATAATAGTTTTTGTTTCCAATATATGTTTTTTTTTCTTTCCCACCAATTTGTAGATTGTCAAGCACATCTAATTTGTTGACATGCCGTACACTATTGAAAGCCTGACACATGTGATAACATTCACACCTGTTTTTTTTAACTTGTGTTTTAAAACTTTTAGTGAGTGTTAAATGCATTGTGTATTGCTTCGTGTGTTTACAGAACGATGATTGAGGGTGTGTAGGTGACTTTTGTGTTATTTTACATTCTGTACCTTTGAAATAGAGTAACGAAAACAAGTACCATCAATTAAAAGCGAAAAGAGAGCAAGTGAAAACAGAGTACGACAGACCTTGTGGTGCCTGACCTCTCCTTTTCACGTGCTCGCGCGCGCGTGCCCCTGGGCGAGTTTATCATATGAGAAACCAGATAGAATAAGAAGAAACGTATTTGTCTGTATGGTTATTTTCCCCACACAAACTCCTGGCTATTATCTTTTTTAACCACTTCCAAAAAGAAAAATTACCCGCCATCCCCCGCCTAATACGTTCCTACCTTTTGTTCAAAAAAAAAATTACCCGCCATCACCCGCCTAAAACGTTCCTACCTTTTGGTCCAACAAAAACATTACCCGCCATCCTAAACAAGACTTCCAACATTTCCAGCCCTCACGAGTGGTTCTATGGCTCATTTTTCGGGCTCCTATCGCAATATATTACCAGACTCCTAGTTTTTTTTTTCAGATTATACCCTCTACACCTCTTATTACATTTATGACCATCCCTATATCGACCACTAATACCGCTTACGATACACCATAGCCATTACACCATTATAAGATTTCGGTGAAGAAGCTACATACCACCCTTTAATTTCACTAAGACACTACTATCAGCACTTAACATTTAAAACGGTACCGACATTTTACTCCGTTCCGTCACACTCCGACCAACCATCAAGAATTTCCCCGACTACCATAACATGTGCTTGGAACCCTCGTTTTCATTACACTCACCTCTTACCCACCATCCCCACCTAAACACTAGCTGTCTTATTTGGCAGAGACCATATACACCCCCGCCCTTGACAGTTTATCTTTCACTACATCTCACCACCCATAGTTGTATAACAGATCATATACCCTACGTAACCACGTCCAACCAAAATATATAACTTTCCCTTCAACAATCCCTTCAGGCCTCATCCCTTCATACACCGCCACTAATTACTTTCACAGAAATCCCACCAACCAAAAATTCATAGACACGAACACTTTTACGCCCCTCCAATACCTTAATTACTTTCACAGAAACAACCCACAGATTTTCATAGACCCCGTTCCAGACAAAATTCCCAACAAAAAACATTCACCCGGGATTTTCTCCCCACCAAATACCTTCAAAATCTATAGGCAGACATCTTGGATGCTGAAGTACGTGGACGTGTGCCCCACTGTACTACTCCAGTTGTGCTGTATGGCTCCGAAACCTGGAGTACAACGAAAGGAGAACGAAGCCTTGCTACAAACCATTGAGAAGAAAGTTTTAAGACGCATCTTTGGACCCATTAGGGATACACAAATTGGAGAGTTCAAAAGAAGAAGTAACAAAGACATTTATGATCAGTTTAAGTCACCGCTAATCACTGGTATCATGAAGGCTAATAGACTACAATGGCTGGGGCATATAGAAAGAATGGAAGATAATAGGAAAACAAAACTCGCTTACACTCAGGAAATAAATGACCGCAGACCCAAAGGTAGACCAAGAAGACGATGGAGAGATAATATATATACAGACCTACAAGCACTTGGAATCAACGACTGGCAAGAGAAGGTCAACCAGAGAGACGAATGGAGACGGATTGTATCTACAGCAAAGAACCTCAATGGCTCGGAACGTTGAAAAAGAATAAGAATATATATATATATATATGTGTATATGTATATATATATATATATATATATATATATATATATATAATATATATATATATATATATATATATATATATAGAGAGAGAGAGAGAGAGAGAGAGAGAGAGAGAGAGAGAGAGAGAGAGAATGTCTTACCATTGTTTCTCTCTCCTCTGTTTTCTCTGTGCTTTCTCCGTCTGGCTTATAAATTACCTCTGTCTAGTTTCTCTATCATCTCTTCACTTTATATCATGAAATGCAACTCTTTGTTAGAAAACTGAAGAAAGGGACGGAGCACATGTGCGCATGGTCCGAGTACAATGATGGAGGCTCTTGGTCTCATATTTTTCTATCTTCTCTCTCTCTCTCTCTTCCCTTTCAGCTCTCTCTGGTTGAACCCAGCCCCATCGGGACAGGCAGATGGGGGCATCAACTACTCTACAGCGGCTACAATTTACTGGAAAGTCGAATAAGTGGTCCCAGTCTGTTCTCTCTCCTCCTCTCTCATTCCTTCCCTCTGTCGCTTTCGGGATGTATATAACCATGAATGGATAGAAACACATAAATAGTAGGAATATAAAACAATATCGAACAGCTATGTTCTGACTTGAAACCTTACCTGGTTTTCCCTTGGCCAAGAATCACATTCATTGCACAACCATTTCTACATAACTGCTTCAATGTTCTCACAAAGATGACGTAAGGAGAATTTTAGCACAGTGTACTAACTCCGAAAGCGTTGGGGAAATCCACATATGTGTATAGGAGAATCGCACGTACTTGAAATGAGTATTTATACAGCTGTTCTCAGCAGGAGACACCGCTGTTCCGTTCGATTTCCAAGTGCCGAGGGACTTTAATGTATGCAATGTGCACACGCTTACTTTAGGTGTCCGCCCTTGTCCGAGAATGTTAGGGGTCCGATAAACTACCCAAGGATGACAGGGTTTCTGTTATAATTGTGTTTATTTCATAAAACGCAAAACGTCAACACTGGGAGACGAACCTTTTCTGCAGGAGACCGGGACGAACGCCATAAACTCTTATATACTCCGCGGTGACGTTAACACGACCCATCAATGGTGTCACACGCGCGCACACTCACACACACACAAACACACACACGAACATGCACACACGCGTTTTTCGTGATTTCAGTGTTACTGATCTCTCTCTCTCTCTCTCTCTCTCTCTCTCTCTCTCTCTCTCTCTCTCTCTCTCTCTCTCTCTCTCTCTCTCTCGCTCTCTCTCTTTCTCTCTCGCTCTCTCTCTCTCTCTCTCTCTCTCTCTCTCTCTCTCTCTCTCTCTCTCTCTCTCTCTCTCTCTCTCCATACATGCATATAAACGTTCATGCCTTCGGACCTCTAACTCCCTTACAAAGTACAAGAACTGTCGGATATCACTACCCGCCCTCCCCACCCATGTCTAACAAGAATCCCACACACCTATAGCAGCGACTTTCTTCTGACACTTATCGGACCTCGCTTCACTCCTTATATCTTTCTTATGTCACATATTCCAATTAATCCTATCTACACCTTGTCCTCTTTTCCTGTTATCTCATGTTCTTTCATCCATCATGGCTAACACGTGCGGTCATCCTTTTTGTATTTCTTTCTTCCTTTCCTACTAGTCTTTTGATGAAGGACAGACAGAAGGAAGGAAGTGATTTCTGAAGTGATCTTTCGTCCGCTGAGTGAACTAAAAACAACTGTTAGATTCATACAAGAGACAACATTGCAGTTATAAACATATTTCCGGCGAACGAAAGAAGAAGAAGTTCATTCATTCAGTAGCATGTCCTTTGCAGAATCTCGCTCTCATAACAACCTTCCAGAAAACTTTTCGATCACAAGCAAGATGTCCCGCGACCGATACAGCCATCTAGAGATCATTCACCACATCCTGCACCCATCTTCTCTTTGGTCTCCCTCTTCCTCTCTTCTCAGGCATATACCCCTCCAATATTGTTCACTCCAAACTTTCATGACGTTTCAAGTGACCAAAATATTTCAATTGTCTTTGTTTTATCGTCTTTAATAACCAACCTGGTGGGTGGGTGGGGGGTGTGGGGCTGGAGGTCTCGGGTTCAAGCAACTGGGAGAGCCGGGATTGCTTTCACGTGGACTTCTAGTAATACAATGTGCCCTGGTCTCTGGGTAGTGAGATCGGACGCCCGTGTGTATTGTTGCGCACGTAAAGAATCCCTTGGCAGTTGGAAATCGAAAAAGAGTAGCCTAAACGCGCTGCCCAGGCAAAATTTCGAGTTAAAAATATACCTAAAGTATTTCAGTATCCTCGCCGATGCTACTGAGTTCGTGCAATGAGCTGAGATTCTCCGAATTCA
Source organism: Cepaea nemoralis (assembly GCA_014155875.1). Lineage (NCBI taxonomy): Eukaryota > Metazoa > Mollusca > Gastropoda > Stylommatophora > Helicidae > Cepaea > Cepaea nemoralis. The sequence goes on from JACEFZ010022177.1 coordinate 19,442, forward strand.
GGCTTGAGTTAGTAGGAGAACGGAGCGCCTATGGGTTACACCCGTGTGTCGTGATGTTGAGTCATCGACTAAACTAAATCTAAAAATAATAGCTAACCTTCTGCAATATTCAGCTCTTGAAGTATGAATGCATTTGTTCTTTTCTTTATCCAAGATATTCTTAAAACCCGTCTATAACATTTATATTCAAATGCATTCATGTGCTGTTCAGCTTATTTAGTAAGTGTCCAGGTCTCGCAGGCGTATGTTGCAGTGGGAAAGATACATGCTCTTAAAAATCTTATTTTTGTACTTCTCTCTCTGTCATTTCATAATATATTCATTTGTACTAGACTTTCATGAACAATAGATAGTTGTCGTTTCATTTATGTCATTGTGTCACCATTGTTAGTAATCAATGAACCAAGATATTCCAAAATTTCCACCACCTCAAATTTTCCTCGTTAAAATATATCTCTTTCTACATAGTAATGTTATCTGTATATGCATTATCTTTGTGTTTGCTATGTTAAGATATAAGTTGTCATGTTCACTGTTCCATTGGGTTGAGGTTATTAGATTTTCTGTGCCATTCTGTGATGTGGATATTAATACTGTAAGTAGTAGAGGATGCACGTTTCTGATCTCATTTGGTGGAGCCTCCACCGGTGAAATTGATCTAAACTAATTGAGGTCACTCTTCCTAGGTCTCTCAGTTGGATGGGGTGGGGCGGTATGGCGGGGTGATATCTAGGTCACATATAAATTAACTTGTATGTTTTTGTTTGTGTATTAAAACTTAACAAAGCACGTGTGTATGTGTATGTTATATTCAATGGCATTGCATCAGATACTCTTCATTTTTCCCATAATGTAGTTCCCCATTCTTAATCTGTGATGTACATTCGATGTTATACTCTTAGGTATTTACATCCATCCACTTGATTAAGTGTCCCGTCTATTTCACATCTTGATGTTATCTGTTTCTTTTCCTTTATTGATATTCAAGCCAGCTTTACTCTCTCTGTTACAACACATATTGTAGAACTGTAGCATTATCCACCGCAGTCTCATCTGTATATTATCACTTTAGATTATATTATCACTTTATCAGATTAGCATTTCTGGCTTCTCTTTTCATCTCATTATTACCACTCTAGAGATAAAAGAATCATTGACAAGACACAGCCCTTTATCTGTTCATAATTGTCTTCTTTATTTTCCAATAGCTGCTAGTTCCAGTAAACATTATTATTCCTTCCCATCAATGGTAATGCCGGACTCTCTTGCCGAGGGGTTACAACACCTTCTCCGTAATCCCGTTTATCACGCAGAGTCTCGTAGCGGGCGAGAGCCGCAAGCAGCTCTACCCCACTCGTGACTTGCGGAATAACTGAGCCGGCCGCTCAGAAAGCAATGGCAAACTACTGAGCGTAATCTTGCCAAGAAATCAATAGACAGCTGAAGATGCTGCTGTTGACAGCGATGTCCTGTAAAGGATTTGCGAATTAAAAATTTAAATAAATCGATGGTAATATCTTCAAACAAGCATTATGATTTACATTATCAAAGATCTATGAAGCACAAATATGTGTCTTTCTATTGATCTTTCTTTTAGTGCTCGTAAGGCAACATGTGTAAACAGCCGGCTACATTGAAAATGCGCCGACACAGAGTTAATATTTAGGTTTATCAGTATTCAGTCACCATATCTGTAATTCTCGTTGGAGATAAGTTGAACTCACGACCCAGCCACAAGGACACACGGTTCTCGTGAAATGTACCCACCTGCATGCATGTCTGTGTGCGTGAATGTGCGTATATGTGCACGTGAATATGTGTGTATCTGTCTAACTTCTGTCTAACTGTGAATATATATATATATATATATATATATATAAATATATATATATATATATATATATATTATATATATATATATATATATATATATATATATATATATATATAATTCCCTTTCTGTCTATCTGTCTATCACTATCTCTCCCTGCGATGTCAGTATCTGCCGAAATAAAGTTTTAGCTATCACAAACGTATAGTTCCCACATGTTTAGAACTGTTGAGCTTCTCACCTGAACTCACCAAAAGGTGAACTCCCGATGACTCATTGTTCAACTGCTGGTGAAATCGTGTCTTGGACCGTATTGGAAAAAAAATCGGGTTGAACTGACCTGGTGGCTAGTGTGGTGAATTGACCTTAACATTTTCAGAGCTGTTTTTTGGGTGAGATTTTGGAAAATGCCTGTAAGCATTCTAAAAACCGCTGATGGTGTCTATAGATACGCATAGGGTAGAATCGCTGACTAGACATATTTCTAAACAGAATATCTATTTGTTTTTCAGAAGAAAAAAACAACAGATTGAACTTCCCACATTCTAGCTGCTGATTCAGCAACGCCGACCCGTATATGAAGGGGCGCGCACCGGTTATATTCTCAGTAGATTTTCTCACTGCCAAAGAAGACAGATTGCTCACAAATGGCTCTTAGTAAGTAATGTGTATGGTATAAATTCTCGTTACACATCGTCAAGGTTATGTTGGCGCCGGTGAATGTCCGAGGCATGAGGTCCATGAGGCGACTAACAAGAATACAACACGCGAGATATTTCCTTTCGGTATATATATATATATATATATATATATATATATCTATATATATATATATATATATATATATATATATATATATATATATATATATATATATATATATATATATATATATATATAATCATGTTCCTCTTTTACCTTACGGTGGCACCTTGCAGTCTCGACAGGCCAAAGTATGTGGATTGGAATTTGGCCAAAATTCCATCTCACAAAGCCTGGGCAGAGCTTCAGAGAACATTTGGTGCCCAAACGACATGTTCCCTCTCTCGGCCTTGCCTTGCTTGATCCAGAAGAATCTATAACCATAGGTCTTGAATAAGACAGGCTGCAGACGCTGGCGACTCAGTGTCAAATCTCCGAGACCCCGCCTCCCCGAGCAGGAGACGAGCGATGGCCAGACCCTAAACCCATGGGATCCGGCTTAAAGGCGTTCAGTCAAATCCCGCAGGTAAGGGTCGTATACGTGCCCTGACCACTGGGCGTGTACACCGGTCAAACTCAAGTGTCTGGACTTTGTAAGCGTGTACTACCGCCTGACTCGTGCGGCTCCTTCGACCAACAAGAGTAGGCTCTCCGAAGATATTGCTCGTCTGCTGCGAGCAAATCTCTCTGCCTGCCACTGTGCTGATCTCGTGAACGGGGCCTCGGGGGAGCTGCTTGATAGTTAGAGCAATAGAGACAGAGAGCGAGAGAAAGAGAGAGATTCGCAGTTAGAAAGAATCACGCATACGTGCACATTCGCGAACACACACGCAGCATTATAGAGGCATTTCACGAGAATCGTTTGTCCTTATGGCTGGGTCGTGAGTTCATCTTATCTCTAGCGACAATGCCTAATATGGTGACTGAAAACTGATAAACCTGAAAATGAATTCTCTGTCGGCTCATATTCTTTGTAGTCGATTGTTTACAAATGTTGCCTTATGAGCACTAATAGAAAGATCAATATAAAGACATATTTGTGTTTCATAGATCTTTGATAATAATAATGCCTGTTGGAAGATATTACCATTGATGGGAAGGAATAATAATGTTTACTGGAACTAGCAGCTATTGGAAAATAAAGAGGACAATTATGAACAGATAAAGGGCTGTGTCTTGTTACTGATTCTTTTATTCATAGCAAGATAATAATGAGATGAAAAGCGACGCCGGGAATACTAATCGGGAGTGATAATATGTCGAAAAGACTGAGGCGGATAATGCTACAGTTCTACAATATGTGTTGTAACAGAGAGAAAGAGAGAGAGTGAAGCTGTCTTGAATAGCAATAACGCAAAAGAAACAGATAACGCCACGATGTAAAATAAACGGGACACTTAATATAATGGACAGTTTAAATACCTACGGGTAAAACATCGGATGTATATCACAGATTAAGAATGGGGAATTGCATTTTGGGAAAAAAATGAAGAATATCTTATGCAATACCATTGAATATAAGAAATACACACACAAACACACATTTGGTTTTTATTTTTTAACTCATTCATTCATTATGTGCAATGCCGATAAGCGTGGGCGCTAATGTTCTGCCATCTCACTCGATCACCCGTGTCGTGGATCAGCTCCGTGATTCTGTCTCGACCATGTCACGTGGCCAAGCCATCCAGGTATTTAATTCTTGGTCTTCCCTTTGGTCTGTTCCCTTCGATCTTGCCAGTTATCATCAAGTTCTCCAATTCATTTCTCTCATAACATGCCCAAAATATTTTGACTGTCTACATCTAATGTCTCTAATCATTTTACGATCTTCATTTGCTTCTTGAAGGACTTATTCATTGATTTTTCTATCTGTCCTGGGTATTCTTTGCATTTTCCTCAGATACCACATTTCGCAGACATAAGATGTTTTTCAGCTTGTCTGCACATTGTCTACGCCTCACATCAATATAGAAGTACAGGTTCTATGTTTCTCTTCAACACTCTGGTTCTCGTTTCAATTGATATCGTTTTATTAATAGGTATGTTTTTCATCTTGCAACAGGCTACCTCCACAAGACAATTCTTGTTCTAATCTCTTCAAGGCATCTCCCATCAGATGTTATGACTGTTCCGAGATAGTTGTACCGATTCAATTGTTTAAGAATATGTCCATTTACTTGTATATTACATTGTCGTATTTCTTCCTTCCTAGTGACGACCATAATCTGTGTCTTCTTATAATTCAATTCTAACTCCAGTTGTTCACTGTGTGCAACAACCGCATCTACTAAATTTTGCAGGTCCTGTTCATTGCCTGCAATCAAGACTCTATATCTGTGTATCTAATGTTATTGATGTATCGACCCCCAATGTTGATTCCTTCCATTTCTTCTATATTTCTGAAAATATGTTCACTGTACAGGGAAAAAGATCTGGAGACATTACACACCCCTGTCTCACACCTCTCTTAATAGGCTGCTATTGACCTGATATATGTTTTTTACAAGTCTAAGGTCTTTTCCATCAATTTGTAGATCTTCAAGCATCCTTATCATGTTTTTTGGAAGAAGAGATTAACGTGGAACAACACGTGGTTAACGTGATTGCGACACATATTGTAGAACTGTAGCATTATCCACCGCAGTCTCTTCGACATGTTTCATATTTTTAACACACAACCAAAAACATAAAGATTAATTTAGATATGATCTAGATATCACCCCGCCAAACCATCCAACTTCACCCAACTGCTAGACCCTGGAGGAGTGACCTCAATCAGCCGAGGTCAAGTCATCGGTAGAGATTCCACAAAATAATACCTGAAACGTGCATCCCCTACTACTACTGTATCATTAGCATATCGAATCTCTGGTATCTCATGAACCCCAACATTTAGAGCATCATATTGCTCTCTGGTTATATCATCTCTAACTTTTATCATTATATTTTCGGCGTAAAATGCATGGCCGAATGGATAAGAACGCATGTTCTTAAACATTGAGTGTGCTGATGCTGAGGTAAGCGGTTCAACCCCATACACCGGACAGCTGGACTAAAATGTTGACCTATCGTCCTTTACTTGGGAACGTTAATTACAACTCTGAAGTCGGGGTGGGTTCGCCTGATGGCCTGGGACACTGTTAATAGAGAAAGCTAACCCACATGCAAAATTCAGTCCATCACTACTGTGATAGCGCCAAACCGATGCACCTTGGTGTCTACAACAAACCGATGCACCTTAGTTTGGTCTATTAAAGCCGTATGGTCCTGGCCACCACCGGAACTCGGCTTAACAAAGGAATCGGAAGCCAGTTTTGTTTTAGCGTTCCTTCATGCTGATGAGAGATGCTGGCCCGGCTGGTTGATAGGAACAGAAGTGCTGTTCTGATTGTATTGAGATGTGGGAACAATTCCCTGAGTTGATCTGTGTCAACTAATGTTGTGACAAAACTGAGCGGCTGACTACTTAGTGTCAGCAGGCCTGAGTTCTTGGTGGGATAGTAAATTGTGTCACAACTCTTTGTTTATGTTATGTCTTGGGGTTTATGTTGTGTAACCTATGTTTTTGTAGTGCCTTATTGTCTGTGCAGTGTTGCTTGTGTCAAGGTTCTTTATTGTGTCAGTCTAACCAGCTATTGCTTGGAGCACCTGTGTTGTGGTACTTGGTGTACACTGTTGTCTTAAGTGATGTTGATTGGTTGGGGGTTACCCACTGTTGTTGTTTGATATATACAGTTGTCTGTTGTATCTGTAATTGAACATCCCTTATTGAATGCTTTATTCAATGTGTTTGAACACAAATTGTCACCAAAATTTGTAGCAGTTGATAAATAAAGAGCTATTTTTGTACTGTTTTTGAATTGTTTGTTTAGTCTCTTTTAGTTGTTACAGCCACTATTTATATCACAATCTGACACCTTAATACAATGTCTGGGTCTCAAATATGACAGTTATTGTCCAGAGTTGAGGCCCCTGCCCGAGATCTCGTATATCTTCTTATCTAATTACTATCATCTTTTTTTGTCGGTTGAGGCGGTGCGAGGTTTTTTTTCCTATTTTTCTTCTTGGCCCTACGAAATCAGAATACTCTTTACCTCTTAGCACCGTAGTGAAGGAAGCCAATTTGTAGATTGTCAAGCACATCTAATTTGTTTGACATGCAGTACACTATTGAAAGCCTGACACATGTGATAACATTCACACCTGTTTTTTTTAACTTGTGTTTTAAAACTTTAGTGAGTGTTAATGCACTTGTGTATTGCTTCGTGTGTTTTACAGAACGATGATTGAGGGTGTGTGTAGTGACTTTTGTGTTATTTACATTCTGTACCTTTGAAAATAGAGTAACGAAAACAAGTACCCATCAATTAAAAGCGAAAAGAGAAGCAAGTGAAACAGAGTACGACAGACCTTGTGGTGCCTGACCTCTCCCTTTCAAGTGCTCGCGCGCGCCGTGCCCCTGGGCGAGTTTATCATATGAGAACCAGATAGAATAAGAAGAAACGTATTTGTCTTATGGTTATTTTTCCCCCACACAAACTCCTGGCTATTATCTCTTTTTAACCACTTCCCAAAAAAAAAAAAAAAAAAAAATACCCGCCATCCCCCGCCTACTACGTTCCTACCTTTTGTTCCAAAAAAATAATTACCCGCCATCACACCGCCTAAAAACGTTCCTACCTTTTGGTCCAACAAAAGCATTACCCGCCATCCTAAACAAGACTTCCAACATTTTTCCAGCCCTCACGAGTGGTCTATGGTCATTTTTTGGGCTCCTATCGCAATATATTACCAGACTCCTAGTTTTTTTTTCACATTATACCCTCTACACCTCTTATTACATTATGACCATCCATATAGCGACCACTAATAATATCCACCGCTATACCGATACACCATAGCCATTACAAGCCATTATAAAAGATTTCGGTGAAGAAGCTACATACCACCCTTTAATTTCACTAAGACACTACTATCACACTTATCATCACACATTTAAAACGGTACCGAACATTTACTCCCCCTTCCTTCATACCACTCCGACCAACCACAAGAATTTCTCCCCGACTACCATAACATGTGCTTGAACCCTCGTTTTCATTTACCCCACCTCTTACCCCACCATCACCCCCACGCTAAACACTACTGTCCTTATTTGGCCAGAGACCATACACACCCCCGCCCTTGACAGTTTTATCTTTCACTACATCTCACCACCCATAGTTGTATAACAGATCATATACCCTACCGTAACCACGTCCAACCAAAAAATATATAACTTTCCCTTCAACAATCCCTTCAGCCTCATCCCTTCATACAGCCCACTAATACCTTCACAGAAATCCCACCAACCAAAAATTCATAGACACGAACATTTTACGCCCCTCAAATACCTAATTACTTTCACAGAAACAACCGACAGATTTTCATAGACCCCGTTCCAGACAAAATTCCCAAACAAAAGACATTCACCCGGGATTTTTTCTCCCCACCAAATACCTTCAAAATCTATAGGCAGACATCTTGGATGCTGAAGTACGTGGACGTGTGCCCCACTGTACTACTCCAGTTGTGCTGTATGGCTCCGAAACCTGGAGTACAACGAAGGAGGAGAACGAAGCCTTGCTACAAACCATTGAGAAGAAAGTTTTAAGACGCATCTTTGGACCCATTAGGGATACACAAATTGGAGAGTTCAAAGAGAGAAGTAACAAAGACATTTATGATCAGTTTAAGTCACCGCTAATCACTGGTATCATGAAAGGCTATAAGGATACAATAGGCGGTGGCATATAGAAAAAGAATGGAAGGATAATAGGAAAAACAAAACTCGCTTACACTCAGGAAATAAATGACCGCAGACACCCAAAGGTAGACCAAGAAGACGATGGAGAGTTAATATATATACAGACCTACAAGCACTTGGAATCAACGACTGGCAAGAGAAGGTCAACAGAGAGACGAATGGAGACGGATTGTATCTACAGCAAAGACCTCAATGGCTCGGAACGTTGAAAAAGAATAAGAATATATATATATATATATATATATATATATATATATATATATATATATATATATATATATATATATATATATATATATATTATATATAATAGAGAGAGAGAGAGAGAGAGAGAGAGAGAGAGAGAGAGAGAGAGAGAGAATGTCTTACCATTGTTTCTCTCTCCTCTGTTTTCTCTGTGCTTTCTCCAGTCTGGCTTATAAATTACCTCTGTCTAGTTTCTCTATCATCTCTTCACTTTATATCATGAAATGCAACTCTTTGTTAGAAAACTGAAGAAAGGGACGGAGCACATGTGCGCATGGTCCGAGTACAATGATGGAGGCTCCTTGGTCTCATATTTTTCTATCTTCTCTCTCTCTCTCTTCCCTTTCAAGCTCTCTCTGGTTGAACCCAGCCCCATCGGGACAGGCAGATGGGGGCATCAACTACTCTACAGCGGCTACAATTTACTGGAAAGTCGAATAAGTGGTCCAGTCTGTTCTCTCTCCCTCCTCTCTCATTCCTTCCCTCTGTCGCTTTCGGGATGTAATATAACCATGAATGGATAGAAACACATAAATAGTAGGAATATAAAACAATATCGAACAGCTATGTTCTGACTTGAAACCTTACCTGGTTTTCCCTTGGCCAAGAATCACATTCATTGCACAAACCATTTCTACATAACTGCTTCAATGTTCTCACAAAGATGACGTAAGGAGAATTTTAGCACAGTGTACTAAACTCCGAAAGCGTTGGGGAAATCCACATATGTGTATAGGAGAATCGCACGTACTTGAAATGAGTATTTATACAGTTGTTCTCAGCAGGAGACACCGCTGTTCCGTTCGATGTCCAAGTGCCGAGGGACTTTAATGTATGCAATGTGCACACGCTTACTTTAGGTGTCCGCCCTTGTCCGAGAATGTTAGGGGTCCGATAAACTACCCAAGGATGACAGGGTTTCTGTTATAATTGTGTTTATTTCATAAAACGCCAAAACGTCAACACGGGAGACGAACCTTTTCTGCAGGAGACCGGGACGAACGCCATAAACTCTTATATACTCCGCGGTGACGTTAACACGACCCATCAATGGTGTCACACGCGCGCACACTCACACACACACAACCACACACACGAACATGCACACACGCGTTTTTTCGTGATTTCAGTGTTACTGATCTCTCCTCTCTCTCTCTCTCTCTCTCTCTCTCTCTCTCTCTCTCTCTCCTTTCTCTCTCTCTCTCTCTCTCGCTCTCTCTCTTTCTCTCTCGCTCTCTCTCTCTCTCTCTCTCTCTCCTCTCTCTCTCTCTCTCTCTCTCTCCTCTCTCTCTCTCTCCATACATGCATATAAACGTTCATGCCCTTCGGACCTCTAACTCCCTTACAAAGTACAAGAACTGTCGGATATCACTACCCGCCCTCCCCACCCATGTCTAACAAGAATCCCACACACCTATAGCAGCGACCTTTCTTCTGACACTTATCGGACCTCGCTTCACTCCTTATATCTTTCTTATGTCACATATTCCAATTAATCCTATCTACACCTTGTCCTCTTTTCCTGTTATCTCATGTTCTTTCATCCATCATGGCTAACACGTGCGGTCATCCTTTTTGTATTTCTTTCTTCCTTTCCTACTAGTCTTTTGATGAAGGACAGACAGAAGGAAGGAAGTGATTTCTGAAGTGATCTTTCGTCCGCTGAGTGAACTAAAAACAACTGTTAGATTCATACAAGAGACAACATTGCAGTTATAAACATATTTCCGGCGGAACGAAAGAAGAAGAAGTTCATTCATTCAGTAGCATGTCCTTTGCAGAATCTCGCTCTCATAACAACCTTCCAGAAAACTTTTCGATCACAAGCAAGATGTCCCGCGACCGATACAGCCATCTAGAGATCATTCACCACATCCTGCACCCATCTTCTCTTTGGTCTCCCTCTTCCTCTCTTCTCAGGCATATACCCCTCCAATATTGTTCACTCCAAACTTTCATGACGTTTCAAGTGACCCAAAATATTTCAATTGTCTTGTTTTATCGTCTTTAATAACCAACCTGGTGGGGTGGGTGGGGGGGGTGTGGGGCTGGAGGTCTCGGGTTCAAGCAACTGGGGAGAGCCGGGATGCTTTCACGTGGACTTCTAGTAATACAATGTGCCCTGGTCTCTGGGTAGTGAGATCGGACGCCCGTGTGTATTGTTGCGCACGTAAAGAATCCCTTGGCAGTTGGAAATCGAAAAAGAGTAGCCTAACGACGCTGCCCAGGCAAAATTTCGAGTTAAAAATATACCTAAAGTATTTCAGTATCCTCGCCGATGCTACTGAGTTCGTGCAATGAGCTGAGATTCTCCGAATTCAGGCTTGAGTTAGTAGGAGAACGGAGCGCCTATGGGTTACACCCGTGTGTCGTGATGTTGAGTCATCGACTAAACTAAATCTAAAAATAATAGCTAACCTTCTGCAATATTCAGCTCTTAAAGTATGAATGCATTTGTTCTTTTCTTTATCCAAGATATTCTTAAAACCCGTCTATAACATTTATATTCAAATGCATTCATGTGCTGTTCAGCTTATTTAGTAAGTGTCCAGGTCTCGCAGGCGTATGTTGCAGTGGGAAAGATACATGCTCTTAAAAATTCTTATTTTTGTACTCTCTCTCTGTCATTTCATAATATATTCATTTGTACTAGACTTTCATGACAATAGATAGTTGTCGTTTCATTTATGTCATTGTGTCACCATTGTTAGTAATCAATGAACCAGATATTCCAAAATTTCCACCAACCTCAAATTTTCCTCGTTAAAATATATCTCTTTCTCCATAGTAATGTTATCTGTATATGCATTATCTTTGTGTTTGCTATGTTAAGATATAAGTTGTCATGTTCACTGTTCCATTGGGTTGAGGTTATTAGATTTTCTGTGCCATTCTGTGATGTGGATATTAATACTGTAAGTAGTAGAGGATGCACGTTTCTGGTATCATTTGGTGGAGCCTCCACCGTGAAATTGATCTCAACTAATTGAGGTCACACTTCCTAGGTCTCTCAGTTGGATGGGGTGGGGCGGTATGGCGGGGTGATATCTAGGTCACATATAATTAACTTGTATGTTTTTGTTTGTGTATTAAAACTTAACAAAGCACGTGTGATGTGTATGTTATATTCAATGGCATTGCATCAGATACTCTTCATTTTTCCCATAATGTAGTTCCCCATTCTTAATCTGTGATGTACATTCGATGTTATACTCTTAGGTATTTACATCCATCTACTTGATTAGGTGTCCCGTCTATTTCACATCTTGGTGTTATCTGTTTCTTTTGCTTTATTGATATTCAAGCCAGCTTTACTCTCTCTGTTACAACACATATTGTAGAACTGTAGCATCATCCGCCGCAGTCTCATCGGTATATTATCACTTTAGATTACATTATCACTTTATCCGATTAGCATTTCTGGCTTCTCTTTTCATCTCATTATTACCACTCTAGAGATAAAAGAATCATTGACAAGACACAGCCCTTTATCTGTTCATAATTGTCTTCTTTATTTTTCAATAGCTGCTAGTTCCAGTAAACAGTATTATTCCTTCCCATCAATGGAAATACCGGACTCTCTGGCCGAGGGGTTACAACAATTTCTCCGTAATCCCGTTTATCACGCAGAGTCTCGTAGCTGGCGAGAGCCGGAAGCGGCTCTACCCCCGCTCGTGACTTGCGGAATAACTGAGCCGGCCGCTCAGAAAGCAATGGCAAACTACTGAGCGTAATCTTGCCAAGAAATCAATAGACAGCCGAAAGATGCTGCTGTTGACAACGATGTCCTGTAAAGGATATGCGAATTAACAATTTAAAAAAATCGATGGTAATATCTTCAAACAAGCATTATGATTTACATTATCAAAGATCTATGAAGCACAAATATGTGTCTTTCTATTGATCTTTCTTTTAGTGCTCGTAAGACAACATGTGTAAACAGCCGGCTACATTGAAAATGCGCCGACACAGAGTTAATATTCAGGTTTATCAGTATTCAGTCACCATATCTGGAATTCTCGTTGGAGATAAGTTGAACTCACGACCCAGCCACAATGACACACGGTTCTCGTGAAATGTACCCACCTGCGTGCATGTCTGTGTGCGTGAATGTGCGTGTATCTGTCTAACTTCTGTCTCACTGTGAATATATATATATATTATATATATATCTATATATATATATCTATATATAGATATATATATATATATATATATATATTATATATATATATATATATATATAACTCCCTTTCTGTCTATCTGTCTATCACTATCTCTCCCTGCGATGTCAGTATCTGCCGAAACAAAGTTTTAGCTACCACAAACGTATAGTTCCCGCATGTTTAGAACTGTTGAGCTTCTCACCTGAACTCACCAAAAGGTGAACTCCCGATGACTCATTGTTCACTGCTGGTGAAATGTGTCTTGGACCGTATTGGAAAAAAAATCGGGGTTGACCTGACCTGGTGGCTAGTGTGGTGAATTGACCTTTACATGGTTAGAGCTGTTTTTTTGGTGAGATTTTGGAAAATGCCTGTAAGCATTCTAAAAACCGCTGATGGTGTCTATAGATATGCATAGGATAGAATCGCTGACTAGAAATATTTCTAAACAGAATATCTATGTGTTTTACAGAAGGAAAAAAAACCAGATTGAACTGCCCACATTCTAGCTGGTGATTCAGCAACGCCGACCCGTATATGAAGGGGCGCGCATCGGTTATATTCTCAGTAGATTTTCTCACCGCCAAAGAAGACAGATTGCTCACAAATGGCTCTTAGTAAGTAATGTGTATGGTATAAATTCTCGTTACACATCGTCAAGGTTATGTTGGCGCCGGTGTATGTCCGAGGCATGAGGTCCATGAGGCGACTAACAAGAATACAACTCGCGAGATATTTCCTTTCGGTATATATATATATATATAATCATGTTCCTCTTTTACCTTACGGTGGCACCTTGCAGTCTCGACAGGCCAAAGTATGTGGATTGGAATTTGGCCCAAAATTCCATCTCACAAAGCCTGGGCAGAGCTTCAGAGAACATTTGGTGCCCAAACGACATGTTCCCTCTCTCGGCCTTGCCTTGCTTGATCCAGAAGAATCTATAACCATAGGTCTTGAATAAGATAGGCTGCAGACGCTGGCGACTCAGCGTCAAACCTCCGAGACCCCGCCTCCCCGAGCAGTAGACGAGCGATGGCCAGACCCTAAAACCATGGGATCTGGCTTAAAGGCGTTCAGTCGAATCCCGCAGGTAAGGGTCGTATACGTGCCCTGACCACTGGGCGTGTACACCTGTCAAACTCAAGTGTCTGGACTTTGTAAGCGTGTACTACCGCCTGACTCGTGCGGCTCCTTCGACCAACGAGAGTAGGCTCTCCGAAGATATTGCTCGTCTGCTGCGAGCAAATCTCTCTGCCTGCCACTGTGCTGATCTCGTGAACGGGGCCTCGGGGGAGCTGCTTGATAGTGAGAGCAATAGAGACAGAGAGCGAGAGGAAGAGAGAGACATTCGCAGTTAGAAAGAATCACGCATACGTGCACATTCGCGTACACACACGAAGCATTATAGATGCATTTCACGAGAATCGTTTGTCCTTATGGCTGGGTCGTGAGTTCATCTTATCTCTAGCGAGAATGCCTAATATGGTGACTGAAAACTGATAAACCTGAAAATGAATTCTCTGTCGGCTCATTTTCTTTGTAGTCGATTGTTAACACATATTTGTGCTTCATAGATCTTTGATAATAATAATGCCTGTTGGAAGATATTACCATTGATGGAAGGAATAATAATGTTTACTGGAACTAGCAGCTATTGGAAAATAAGAGGACCAATTATGAACAGATAAAGGGCGTGTCTTGTTACTGATTCTTTTATTCATAGCAAGATAATAATGAATGAAAAGCGACGCCGGGAATACTAATCGGGAGTGATATATGTCGAAAAGACTGCGGCGGATAATGCATAACAGTTCTACAATATGTGTTGTAACAGAGAGAGAGAGAGAGAGAGAGAGAGAGAGAGAGAGAGAGAGAGAGAGAGAGAGAGAGAGAGAGAGAGAGTGAAGCTGTATTGAATAGCAATAACGCAAAAGAAACAGATAACGCCACGAAGTAAAATAGACGGGACACTTAATCTAATGGATAGTTTAAATACCTAAGGGTATAACATCGGATGTATATCACAGATTAAGAATGGGGAACTGCATTTTGGGAATAAAAATGAAGAATATCTTATGCAATACCATTGAATATAAGAAATACACACACAAACACACACACATTTGGTTTTTATTTTTTAACTCATTCATTCATTATGTGCAATGCCGATAAGCGTGGGCGGTAATGTTCTGCCATCTCACTCGATCACTAGTGTCGTGGATCAGCTCCGTGTTTCTGTCTCGACCATGCTACGTGGCCAAGCTATCCAGGTATTTAATTCTTGGTCTTCCCCTTGGTCTGTTCCCTTCGATCTTGCCAGTTGTCACCAAGTTCTCCAATTCATTTCTTCTCATAACATGCCCAAAATATTTTGACTGTCTACATCTAATGTCTCTAATCATTTTACGATCTTCATTTGCTTCTTGGAGGACTTATTCATTGATTTTTCTATCTGTCCTGGGTATTCTTTGCATTTTCCTCAGATACCACATTTCACAGACATAAGATGTTTTTCAGCTTGTCTGCTCATTGTCTACGCCTCACATCAATATAGAAGTACAGGTTCTATGTTGCTCTTCAACACTCTGGTTCTCGTTTCAATTGATATCGTTTTATTAATAGGTATGCTTTTCATTTTGCAACAGGCTACCTCCACCAGACAATTCTTGTTCTAATCTCTTCAAGGCATCTCCCATCAAATGTTATGACTGTTCCGAGATAGTTGTACCGATTCAATTGTTTAAGAATATGCCCATTTACTTGTATATTACATTGTCGTATTTCTTCCTTCCTAGTGACGACCATAATCGGTGTCTTCTTTTAATTCAATTCTAACTCCAGTTGTTCACTGTGTGCAACAACCGCATCTACTAAGTTTTGCAGGTCCTGTTCATTGCCTGCAATCAAGACTGTATATCTGTGTATCTAATGTTATTGATGTATCGTCCCCCAATGTTCATTCCTTCCATTTCTTCTATATTTCTGAAAATATGTTCACTGTACAGGGAAAAAGATCTGGAGACATTACACACCCCTGTCTCACACCTCTCTTAATAGGCTGCTATTGACCTGATATGTTTTTTTTAAAAGTCTAAGGTCTTTTCCATCAATTTGTAGATCTTCAAGCATCCTTATCATGTTTTTTGGAAGAAGAGATTAACGTGGAACAACACGTGGTTAACGTGGTTGCGACACATATTGTAGAACTGTAGCATTATCCGCCGTAGTCTCTTCGACATGTTTCATATTTTTAACACACAACCAAAAACATAAAGATTAATTTAGATATGATCTAGATATCACCCCGCCATACCATCCGACCTCACCCAACTGGTAGACCCTGGAGGAGTGACCTCAATCAGCCGAGGTCAAGTAATCGGTAGAGATTCCACTAAATAATACCTGAAACGTGCATCCCCTACTACTACTGTATCATTAGCATATCGAATCTCTGGTATCTCATGAACGCCAACATTTAGGGCATCATATTGCTCTCTGGTTATATCATCTCTAACTTTTATCATTATATTTTCGGCGTAAAATGCATGGCCGAATGGATAAGAACGCATGTTCTTAAACATTGAGTGTCCTGATGCTGAGGTAAGCGGTTCAACCCCATACACCGGACAGCTGGACTAAAATGTTGACCTATCGTCCTTTACTTGGGAACGTTAATTACAACTCTGAAGTCGGGGTGGGTTCGCCTGATGGCCTGGGACACTTTTAATAGAGAAAGCTAACCCACATGCAAAATTCAGTCCATCACTACTGTGATAGCGCCAAACCGATGCACCTTGGTGTCTACAACAAACCGATGCACCTTAGTTTGGTCTATCAAAGCCGTATGGTCCTGGCCACCACCGGAACTCGGCTTAACAAAGGAATCGGAAGCCAGTTTTGTTTTAGCGTTCCTTCATGCTGATGAGAGATGCTGGCCCGGCTGGTTCATAGGAACAGAAGTGCTGTTCTGATTGTATTGAGATGTGGGAACAATTCCCTGAGTTGATCTGTGTCAACTAATGTTGTGACAAAACTGAGCGGCTGACTACTTAGTGTCAGCAGGCCTGAGTTCTTGGTGCGATAGTAAATTGTGTCACAACTCTTTGTTTATGTTGTGTCTTGGGGTTTATGTTGTGTAACCTATGTTTTTGTAGTGCCTTATTGTCTGTGCCGTGTTGCTTGTGTCAAGGTTCTTTATTGTGTCAGTCTAACCAGCTATTGCTTGGAGCACCTGTGTTGTGGTACTTGGTGTACCCTGTTGTCTTAAGTGATGTTGACATTTTGGGGGTTACCCACTGTTGTTGTTTGATATATACAGTTGTCTGTTGTATCTGTAATTGAACATCCCTTATTGAATGCTTTATTCAATGTGTTCGAACACAAGTTGTCACCAAAATTTGTAGCAGTTGATAAATAAAGAGCTATTTTTGTACTGTTTTTGATTTGTTTTGTTAGTCTCTTTTAGCTGTTACAGCCACTATTTATATCACAATATGACACCTTAATCCAATGTCTGGGTCTTAACTATGACAGTTATTGTCCAGAGTTGAGGCCCCTGCCCGAGATCTCGTATATCTTCTTATCTAATTACTATCATCTTTTTTTGTCGGTTGAGGTTTTTTATTTTTTCTTCTATTTTTCTTCTTTGGCCGTATCGAAGTCAGAACTACTCTTTACCTCTTAGCACCGTAGTGAAGGAAGCATCAGTCTTTATGATTGTCTCCCTTTGTCTTTCCCTCAACTACACTACTATGAAAAGTATGTATGGACTACGCTTGAATTCAAAGCGAGCGAGCGCAAAAAAAAACCAAAAAAAAAAAAAAAATATGGGGACAGCACACGGCCCTTACGGACTCCTTGCTTGATGTCAAACCAATCTGATGTCTCGTCATCTATTCTAACCGCTGCTTATTGATCTACATAGAGCATTATTAGATGTTCTACATGTGATGGAAAGACCATATTCCTCATGATTTCCTAAAGTTTCTGATGTTGTACACAGACAAATGCCTTTGAACAATCCACAAAACGTGAGAATAGGTTTACATTAAATTCGTTGTGCTTCTCTATTAATAAACGCATGTTGAGTATGTGATCTCTTGTTCCTCTTCCTTGTCTAAATCCAGCTTGAATCACGTGAATCTCTTCTTCCATTTTCTTACGAAGTCTTCCCATTATGATTTTTAGTAGAATTTTACTTGCATGACTGATCAGGGCAACAGTTCTATAGTTCGTGCATAATTTCAGGTTGCCCTGATTTTTGGTATTGGAACAAAGATAGTTCTTTTCCATAAACTTGAAGAGAGATCACATCAGCACAAAATGCTTATGTTGACTGCGATATCCTGTAAGGAATATGCAACTAACTTAACTACATAGTTAGTCAGTCAGTCAGACAGTCAGAGACAGGCAGACAGACAGACAGACAGACGGGCAGACAGATAGACAGAGTAGTTTCACATGGACTTTAATCTCACGTTGAATACATCACTTTAAATCAATACATAAATAGGTTCGAACTCAACACTGAATTTAATAATCGAGTTTATATATGGACTTATTTAAAAATCGAGTTATATATGGACGTATGTACGAATCGACGTTTCTGCACCCGGGATATTTCCCATGTTTCGTTCCCCTCTTAAGAAGCCACCGAAGAGTTCCAATACTGATTATTTCAGTAGCAATTTGATTAAACTTTCGCCTGGTTTTTCCCCCCGTCCAGAACCTCTACCCACTCTCTTCTGAACGAGTGTTCCCATGTGTGTTCATGTGAGGGCAAGTACCCGCTAGGTATGCTTGTGGGCGTCTCTAGTGGGCGAGACACAGACATGTCCATGGATTTCTAGAAGGCGCACAGAAAAGTCTAGAACCCGAGACACGTCTAACTGTACTGTACAACAGGATTGCCTGTACCACCAGACATGTAATATGAGGAAACGAAACAAATAATGGTACACACTGCCTGCCTGCATGCCTTGTTACCACTTACTAAGCGATATAGGAAAATTAAAGAACAAGTACATACTTAAACATTCCAAGTGAGACCCTTTACAAACCAAGGAACAAATTAAATTTACTTCATTATAAATCAAAGGAATTGGACAATATCGGCACCAGCTTTCTAAGTTTTCTTAACAGTTAAGAAGAAATCAATTGGCACATGAAAGTGTAAATGTATTCTTGGTAGCTGAAGTTAAAGCTAGATGTAACAAATCCACCTGTTGAATGTCTTGAGTGTGAAGTCTAAAAGTGAAGACACGACAGAAACAACAGCTCGAGAGCCCCGCTCTGTGCCATCAGTCCACCTCATGTCGTAGGCTTGCCGCAGATATCACACTTTTCTTCTGGTGTCCCGAGACAGTTACTATCCGACAGTCAAAAGTGTGGTTCAGAAAGCTTGACCTGACAGCTGTCTGCGTCAGAACAGGGTTAAAACAACGCTGGGCTGGGGTGTAATGATTTACTTTAGTAACCACAGCTACAAGCAAACAAATACTTAAAGACAAAATGATCTGAAATTCGCCTTATAAAATTTATATGAAAATACATAACTTTATAACACACAAAACAACACAGAGTCAATGTTTCAATAAATACAACTGTACAAAATTTAGTTCACAGAAGTTCTCTTCAAATCATAATATAACCTGCAGAAATGAAACAGCCTCAAGGCCACATGTACACATGATCAGACTGTCAATGGTAGCATCAGTATTGGGTTTTCCGTTGTTTGTTGAAGGTGAGGACGGAGCCCGTATGGAACCATCTCGCGTGCTGTGTTATCCGTTTTTGACTACAACAATTGTTGGACATTGTAGTAATACAGAACATTGGAGACCATCGTGACGACTGGAAAGATCAAATGGAAGAGAACGAACGAACGAACGAACTTTATTTTCAAAGGGTAACAAATTGGGCAAATGTCTTGACACTCAAGACATTCAACAGGTGGATTTGTTACATTCAGCCTTCCAATCACTCATCTTTCGTTCATCAGTGCATAGTGCATTAACATAGGGGGGGGGGGGGGGGGGAACATTGTCAATGAATGTTGTAAACATAAACAATGCATGTTACCATGTTATGAGACAAATCCCCCACCCACCCACCCATCCCCTATCCATCGGCGTGTCCCCCACACACACATCCACCACCCAACCACACACATACCCACAGGCATATACATGATCCCATTCATCCACCAAGCCCCAAACCCACACATCCTACACACACCCCCACATAAACTATCTTCCCACCCACACACATCTCCCATCAACCACACATCCCCCACACACACCCCTCGCCCACCCACACACAAACCCAGGCACACATGCATGCATCCACCCATCCATCACCCACCCATGCATCCCCCCACCTTCACACATTTCCCCACTCACACGCACACATCCTCCACCCATCCCATAACCTACCAACACTCACCCACCCACATATCCTCCGCCACCCACCCACACACCCCAACCACTCAGCCAAACACACATCCCCCAAACACATATCCAACACCCACACACAAATATTCCCGCCAACTCACATACCCCGTACCTACCCACACACAAAACCCGCACCCACCCACACATCCCCCACTTACACACATCTCCCACCCACACAATCTCCCCCACCCACCCCAACCTACACACACTCAACCTCCCACAATCCTCCACCCGCTTTCCAACCACCTCCCCCCCCCCCCCAATCTCCAATCTCCAATCACACATCCCTTAACTACACATCTCACCACCCATACACTCACACACACACACATCCCCACACCCATACACACATCCCCACCCACTAACACATTAAGACATTAACATATGAGAGGCAGAGGCCGACTAAGAGAAAAGATGCTGGATGCACTGAGACATTGGCATGGAGGAATATTATCAGCAGAGTTCATCCAGAACATCAAAGGCCGAGATATGCGGCGAGACATAAACGCCTACGCCAGCTGCAGGGCACTTGATAATGATGGTTTTATGTCCTGAGAGTAGAAATGTAACTGGAGTTTATTTTAAATATTTGAAGGCTCATATATATATATATATGCCTGCTCCGTGGATAAGCAGTTACGAACAAAGCTCGTAATATCGCATACCCGCGTTCGAATCACAGCTGCAGGCGATTTGGCAGCAGACCGCCTACGTTGGTTTTCTACGAAATTGTATGTGTGACGGTCGTTAAGAAAGCAATGGCAAACTACTGAACGTAAACTTGCCAAGAGATCGCAACAGTAAAGGATATGTAATTTGTCATGAAATACTGAAGAGTTAACGATTCCCAGATGGACGACTGTATACACCGACTAACCAGGTAGGAGAAGGGTTAACCAACAAAGGAGTGACCAGGCGCATGTGTTTCTAGGTCAAGACCCAGAAGGAGGCCAACCGCGCAGGTAAAACTGTCGAGTGGAAAAATTGGTTTGCGACAAAAGCAGAGAGTATTATTGGATAGCATATTGCAGTCTGAACGTATGAATAACGGAAAATTTTCAGATCTGTAAGTTTTCCACTAACAATGATCATGCAGTCTGGATGTGAGGTGTCCAGCAATGTCAAGGACTATGCGGCAAAGATGACCGATATAAAGAGTGGCAATTCTTTGTGTAAGTGAGTGTGTGTTCCAAACTGACCTGAAGGAGATATGTTCTTGAGTGGGAATAGAAATACACGTCCCTAATGATGGAAAGAGGGGATAATAGTGTGTTATTCGCTAGTGTTATTTCGATTCCAGGAACATAGATGCCTAAATAAGGTATAAAGATATTAGATATAGTTTAGGATATGAATATAGATGTGCGTGAAGTGCATTTAACAGTACTTTCTATTAGTAGGAATAGTATAGACGATTAGGTGAATCTTCTATCCTATGTCAGAGTGGGTTTTTTCGGAAGCCTTTTCATTTCGGCTGGAGGAAAAGACACTCACATAGGAGAGAAGAGGAAGCAGACACAGATCTCATTATTAAATGTATATCACACAGGTTTCCATACCAGTGCGGGACTTATCAACTAAGAGATAACACAGATGGCTGTGGTCAAGATCACCCAGTGTTGATAACCCACAAGAAAGCACTTTAAAGTAATAAAGCACGACACTTGTGCATAAGAAAGGAAGGAAAAGAAGTGGCATCTTAATAAGTCAGGAGGACAGAGAATGGAAAATAGAGATCATACAAACTAAAGAAAAAAGACTCAAATTACTCAGTATCAAAGAGTTGCAAGGTGCATACAAAGTGCCTATATCAATTAAGTGTAGAACTTTTACAGGACAAAAATAGAGAACACTAGAAACTCGATGTGTTTTTCCAGGATGGAATTAAGAACGCTATAAGATAATACAGACAATTCAGTTTACGCTGACAGCATATGGTGATCGGGTTAAATACATTCATACAGTGGTGAACATTTTTTCATTACAAAAAACGGATATATCTACAGACTCAAGCAGACGGAGCTGTCAGGGTGAGACCGTTCTGTTATATCTATGTCATGTCCTGTACTCTAGCTGAGAGAAGAGACGAGAGAAACCACGGAGACTATCTATCAACATCTTATCTGGCAGCCACATTAGAAGAACATACCAACTACATAGACAATATCCATACATACACCAGACATAGTTTTTTATAATAAATCTTTTATCTTATCGTTGAAAGGAACTGTTGTCGGAGTATGTGTTGAGGGAATAATAGAGAGAGTGAAAGAAATAGATATATGGAAGGGAAGACAGAAGAGAGGAGTGTAGACCAAAGTCAGTCAATAATCCCAACAGATAATAAGTTTAAAGATGTGCTTGTTGAGTCCAGTCTCCTCTCGGGAATTTAACAGGACATAATTGGTGGAGCGAGCGGGGTACGTACATACGTACATACAGAATACCCATATGACCGGAAGGCATAACATGGCATATGAATAAAGGGGTACTTGCATATTGGCACAGGCATAGCGGAGTACCTACATGTTGGGACATACTGATTGGAATAAATAGAAGTATATATTGATGACTTTTAATGGAAGGACGTCCATTGGATATATGGTGCCATTACATTTATGGTAGAAACATTTCATTAATGCTGGTGACTTTGCAGTGAGAAAGTTCCAGACAGAGTGAATGTGGATAGGTGGTAAGACACATTACATACCTAGTCACACGGTCACACGTCTACATAAGTCTTTATCCTATATCTCCTCTTGTGGATGAGAGAGTGGTTGTGATGTACTGTGTGGTGTTGGAGAACATAATAATTAATAGACATAGATAAATGATATAGGTTCTAGGTAGATTATCGGTTTATAGTGAGTATTCTTTACTGCTTTGAGGTGTCTTTACTCAACGTGCTGACTTATCTGCTGTAACTATGGCAACTCCTAAAGTAACTACAGCCGAACTGAGGGCCAACGGGGAGGCAATTGGTTTAGCCGGTTCCGAGCTAACTGATTATATACAAGAAAGAGAGCGAGAGGTTCGTCAAGCGGAAAGGGAGGAGCGGAAGACCCAGTTGGAAGCAGAAGAAGCCCACGAGATAAGGGAACATGAATACCGCATGCGAGAACTGGAGCTCAAGACACAAACTAAGGGAGAAATAGATGGAGTGGAAGGAAATTCTTCTTCACCTGGTGCAACCCACATGAGTGGACATGGTTACCATGCCATGAAGTTTCCCTTAGCTGTCTACGATCAGTCTAAGGAACGCTTTGACCAGTACGCATCTCGTTTCGAAGCAATGTCAGTCTCTATGGGGCTGGATCGGAGCAGATGGGCTCTTAAACTATCCCAGGGATTAATCGGTTCGGGATTCGACGTGTACACACGCTTACCACCAGGACAGGAAAATAATTACCAGGAATTAAAAGCCGCTTTGATGAAACATTTTGACATCACCGCACAAACGTATAGGAAGAAGTTTAGATCGTCTAGACGAGAGCCGGGAGAACTATTCGCCGCCTACAGTCTAAGGCTGAAATCCTATCTCCAGAAATGGATGGACTTGGCAGAATTCAAGAGGGATTATGAGAGTCTTGAAGAGATGATGGTGGTAGACCAAATGCGAAAGCAAATGTCGAAACCTCTCAGAACCTTCTTAGGAGAACAAGGGGCGGAACGGATTGATGTTGTGAATAAGCTGGCAGAACGATTTGTGGAAGTACATGGTGAAACTGAGGAACTAAGTACACAAACCAAAGGTCAGGAGAAACCAGAGAAAAAGAAACCTAAAAACTGGGAAGGAGAAAAAGGGGAACCTTATATAAAGCACACAGAGGAGAGTTCAGAGAAGGTGAAGGTAGGAAACCAGAGCACCTCGAATTCTCAAGCGAAACGACAGTGGTCTGAAAAGTGGTGTTCATTTTGCCAGGCGGCCTCCCACAACACCAAAGACTGCAGATCGAAACCTAAAAGTTCTTACTTCGCAGCATGCAAAGTGATTCCTACATCGGTGATCACAGACAAGGCTGAGGTCGGCGAAGGAGAAAGGAACAAAAAGGACACAGGGAAACCTAGGAAGGGAACAGAGTGCACACACTGCCAGTCGACAACACATAATACTGTGGACTGCAGATGCAAGGCCAAACACGCCAATTGCATAACCAACCTCGAGGAATCAAAAGAGGAAGGCCAGGAAACGGTCAAGGAGATGAAAGACACTCAGGACCAAGAGAGACCACCTGTGGTTGAACTTATTGAAGTCAATGGCCAGCAGGTTGCTTGTCTCTACGATACCGGTTTGGATGGGGAAGCGGTGGTGGACGCCAGCTTGGTAAGCCCAGACCAATTTACAGGGGAGACCATAGAAATACAGCCGGCAATGAGGAGTGCTGTTACCATGACGCTGCCAATCGCCAAGGTGGAGATTAAATCCAGGTACGTCACGGGCATTATTCCAGCTGCTGTATTATCTGACTCCTTATTTCCAATGATCATTGGCACGAAATATGTCATTTTGGGGATGCCCAAACAGCCAGCCCAAAAGGGAACAGTAGTCAGTGGATCTCAAGGGAAGGAAAAAGAGGCAGAGATACTATGCGACAACTCGGAGATAGGAGAATTGCATACTGCCCAGAGGAAGGATACTACGTTGCATCCTTGCTACAGGAAGCTGCAAAGAAGTGCTGAGCCACCAGAACGGGGACAGTACTTTCTGAAGAATCAACTACTCTATCGGAGAGCTGGGAGGGGAGATAACCTGCATGAGCAGTGGGTGGTTCCAGAGACCCACCGTCCTCACATTCTTCAGAGTGGACACATCATAGGCGAGAATCGACATATGGGTGTCAGAGAGACCTTGCAGCAAATTTCCGGCCATTATTGCTGGCCAGGAATGACCGGAGAGGTACGCCGGTGGGTGAAGTCTTGTTCGGAGTGCCAGAAAGCACCACCCAACAAGCGAATTAAGAGGAAACTAGCTCTTAAAGTGGAAGACAAAGTGGAAGTGTGGAGTCCAGCAGAGACCAATATACTCCAAGTAGGATGGAAAGGACCTTATCCTGTGGAAAAGGTGGTGTCCAAGAACATCTACAAAATACGGATCGGGGAAGAGAAGAAAAATCTCCCTAGACATCTCATTAGGAAATATGAAGAGAGATCCGGGAGCAAAGCTTCGCACTTTATGGTGATGGCAGCCATTGGGACAAAGGTTACCAGTCCAGACGAAGACCAGAGATCGCCAGTACAACATAGGAGGGCCTATGGGACAGTACGTGATAGGTCAGATTTACCCAACGACAGGAGGAGGGAAATCACAAGTCAGGGAAAGGACAAGAGTGAAAGTTTCACAGGTAACCAAGTTCAGAAGGGGTGGGTAACGTCGGGAAAAGCGAGAATTACCCAGGACTCCAACCAAAGATTGGCTGACCAGATACAATATCGCCCAAGATGGTCCTGGAAGCAAAAGTCCAGGAGGTTTGGGAAAGACGACTCGGTCCGACGAGGACGAGGCGGAACATCCCCAGAGGAAAAACCGGGGGAAACCAAGAGGACATGGAAGCAGTGTTACAATCAGGATGGGACAATCCGTCTGTATTGTGAGCCGTCGCTGACGCAAGTCGAAAGTAGGTCGACTGAACGTACAGGAGCGAGGAGCCAACACTAGTTTCAATCGTGAGTAGTATAGTAGGGTGTCAATTAGAGCGCCTACTGGATAATGAAGTGAGCCATGTGAGGATCCAATCATATCATCAACACGTGGTGTTAATAGCTACTTCGCAGAAGCTCAACGCACGGTGGATGTGATGGACGTTGTTGCTGCAACTGGACTTCACATTGGAATACTATGGTAAGGAGAATGTAGGAGCGGATTTGATATCCAGACATTCAGCTCCGGAGGAAGAAGACTAGGATTGTGGATCATGGGAATCAAACCTACAGTGAGAAAGATTCGACGCGGTCTAATCTCTTAAGAGGGGGCCTATGTCATGAAATACTGAAGAGTTAACGATTCCCAGATGGACGACTGTATACACCGACTAACCAGGTAGGAGAAGGGTTAACCAACAAAGGAGTGACCAGGCGCATGTGTTTCTAGGTCAAGACCCAGAAGGAGGCCAACCGCGCAGGTAAAACTGTCGAGTGGAAAAATTGGTTTGCGACAAAAGCAGAGAGTATTATTGGATAGCATATTGCAGTCTGAACGTATGAATAACGGAAAAGTTTCAGATCTGTAAGTTTCCACTAACAATGATCATGCAGTCTGGATGTGAGGTGTCCAGCAATGTCAAGGACTATGCGGCAAAGATGACCGATATAAAGAGTGGCAATTCTTTGTGTAAGGAGTGTGTGTTCCAAACTGACCTGAAGGAGATATGTTCTTGAGTGGGAATAGAAATACACGTCCCTAATGATGGAAAGAGGGGATAATAGTGTGTTATTCGCTAGTGTTATTTCGATTCCAGGAACATAGATGCCTAAATAAGGTATAAAGATATTAGATATAGTTTAGGATATGAATATAGATGTGCGTGAAGTGCATTTAACAGTACTTTCTATTAGTAGGAATAGTATAGACGATTAGGTGAATCTTCTATCCTATGTCAGAGTGGGTTTTTTCGGAAGCCTTTTCATTTCGGCTGGAGGAAAAGACACTCACATAGGAGAGAAGAGGAAGCAGACACAGATCTCATTATTAAATGTATATCACACAGGTTTCCATACCAGTGCGGGACTTATCAACTAAAAGATAACACAGATGGCTGTGGTCAAGATCACCCAGTGTTGATAACCCACAAGAAAGCACTTTAAAGTAATAAAGCACGACACTTGTGCATAAGAAAGGAAGGAAAAGAAGTGGCATCTTAATAAGTCAGGAGGACAGAGAATGGAAAATAGAGATCATACAAACTAAAGAAAAAAGACTCAAATTACTCAGTATCAAAGAGTTGCAAGGTGCATACAAAGTGCCTATATCAATTAAGTGTAGAACTTTTACAGGACAAAAATAGAGAACACTAGAAACTAGATGTGTTTTCCAGGATGGAATTAAGAACGCTATAAGATAATACAGACAATTCAGTTTACGCTGACAGCATATGGTGATCGGGTTAAATACATTCATACAGTGGTGAACATTTTTTCATTACAAAAAACGGATATATCTACAGACTCAAGCAGACGGAGCTGTCAGGGTGAGACCGTTCTGTTATATCTATGTCATGTCCTGTACTCTAGCTGAGAGAAGAGACGAGAGAAACCACGGAGACTATCTATCAACATCTTATCTGGCAGCCACACTAGAAGAACATACCAACTACATAGACAATATCCATACATACACCAGACATAGTTTTTTATAATAAATCTTTTATCTTATCGTTGAAAGGAACTGTTGTCGGAGTATGTGTTGAGGGAATAATAGAGAGAGTGAAAGAAATAGATATATGGAAGGGAAGACAGAAGAGAGGAGTGTAGACCAAAGTCAGTCAATAATCCCAACAGATAATAAGTTTAAAGATGTGCTTGTTGAGTCCAGTCTCCTCTCGGGAATTTAACAGGACATAATTAATTAACTAAAGCTGGATGACGGTTTGGTGTCACTTGTGACTCTTGACTGCCCATACCGTACGAGGATGTATAAAACTATGCAAAAACATAATAGCCACATTTGCAATTCCCCTCTAAAGACTTAAAACTGAAAAAATCAAATAACCACATTTACACTTTCCCTCTCAAGACATAAAACTGCAAAAACCAAATAGCCACATTTGCACTTCCCCTCTAAAGACTTAAAACTGCTAAAAATCAAATAACCACAGTTACACTTCCTCTCTCTAGACATAAAACTGCTAAAAATCAAATAACCTCAGTTACTATCATCAAATGGCAGATCAGAAGACGAGATCGAAAATAGGTGCAATAAGGCAAATCAACTCATTGGACAAATGTCACCAATACTAAAGAACAAACATGTATCAATAACTACTAAGAAAGCACTTTACAACACAATCTTCCTGCCAACTCTATGCTACCAATGCCAAACCTGGACAATGACAGAAAAAGAGAAAAGAAAAATCACAGCAACAGAAATGAGGTTCCTGAGAAGAATACTCAAGAAGAGATAAGATCAGAAATGAAGAAATCAGGACTAAAGTGGGGGTTAAAGTAGCACTAGATTTTATCAGAAAACAGCAAGTCAAATGGTTTGGCCATGCAAGTAGGTTACCAGTCAACAGCATACCGCAGCAAGCAATGATGTACAGACCAGATGGAAACAGAGGAAGAGGCCGACCACGTAAACGTTGGACGGAGGGAATAGCTGAGTCCATGGGAATATCGATATATGAAGCCCATAATCTGGCACTCTCACGAAGTTTATACTTCACCTCGACACCGCAAGGTACAAGAGGAACATGATGAGATGAGATGAGACACTTTCCCGTGACTTTCCCTCTTAAGACATAAAACTGAAAAAGCAAATAACCACAGTCACACTTTTCCTCTCAAGACATAAAACTGCAAAAACCAAATAACCAGTTTAACTTCCGCTCTCAAAACATACAACTGTAAAAACCAAATAACCACTGTTACACTGACGAACGATGGAACCCCAAAACAGCGAGGGTGCTTCCAGCCGTTGAATACAATTTTCTGGCTTTGTAATCAAATGATGGGAACCACGTGACAAGATTGACCAATAGTGTTCGGTGTTGCTTGTCTGCTGTAATGTAGATATGGAGTGGTACTCCAGCCAGACGAACGCCCGTTCCCCAGCGCTCCTTGATTCCCCGTGGAGGTAATTAAACTCGGGATTTGTCAAACATAGATCTGTTTCGTGGACCAAAGGTCAAAGGTGGAAGACGACATATTGTTTCCTGTTAAGACTAATATTGTCAGGCCTTGTGTTTGAGCCAGGGGAGCTACTCTTGCCACAATCTGGACACTTTTGCGAAAGGAAAGTGAGCCATAAACATGTAACAGGTTAGCGGATAGCCACCAATCTGACTGTTTATTTAGATAAAAAGTATCCAACAATATATTTTTAAATAGGTTTCAAGTAAATAAGATGCCAGTCAGTAATAAAGTCAGCAAAAAATTAACTAATAAAGTATGTAATAAAATAAGTAATAAAATAAGTAATAAAGTCAGTAATAATGTCAGGGTACTTCATTATTAATTCACAGGAAATAAAGGAATCCTGGGAGTTCCAGTGAATCACGTGACATTGGGGTGATTCCATAGTGGGTGTAGGGGTGTGTTGATATACTTCCGATTGAGTTCGTGGTGGACTGCCCGGAGGGCCCTCACTGTCGTCGGAGTGTATATCCATATCTTGTGCTACTTGTCTTATCTTGTGTATGTACCATCTGTCTGCGCTCATCTTTTATGTATCTGCGGGACAGTCTGCAAAGACAATGGCATGCGGTTTTGAGTACATCTTGCTGTAAAGACACTTGTCAACCAACCACGAAGTGCATCCCGATATCCCTATTCTGAAAATCGACGATCCCACCAGATCTAGGTCAGTGCTAAAAATAACTACGTGGTTTGTTTGCGGTGAATTAAAATGAAGTACCAAAGTCAGTAATAAAGCTCCCTTGAGCGTGCTTTAAGGCTCATTTGGCATATGGTGCTAGGTCCACATTTTTATAGACAAGACGGCACACAGTGGGGAATGTGGTCAGCATTAGACCGGCCGACTTCGCCTCCTAAAAACATTTCCTGGTAGCCACATCGGTATAGTCGACCTGTTTAACATCCACCTCGAACTCATGACCACCTCTATATTGTTAAACACAATAAACTTGTATGGGTATGTTGTTTTAATACGGCTAACATGGAATTGCATTATTGATTGAACAGTCTGCGAAGATAGAAACTGCTCTCTTCACTCCATTAAACAGTGACCTAGTTTGGGGAGCTCAAACCCCATGATAAGTATCGTTGAAGATCTACAAATTGATGGAACAGATACTAGACTTGTAAAAAACATATATTGGAAACAACAAGCTGCCATCATAATTAATAATAAAGTAGGTAAATATCAGCCTATTAAGAGAGATGTAAGACAGGGATGTGTAATGTCTCCAGAATGTTTTTCCCTGTACAGTGACAATATTTTCAGAATTATAGAAGATATGGAAGTAATCAACATTGGGGGACGATGCATCAATAACATTAGATATGCAGATGATACAGTCTTGATTGCAGACAATAAACAGGACCTGCAACATTTAGTAGATGCAGTTGTTACACACAGTGAACAACGGGGGTTAGAATTAAATTGTAAGAAGACACAGATTATGGTCGTCACGGGGAATAAAGAAATACCACTGTGTAATATACAAGTAAATGGGTATATTCATAAACAAGTGAATCGGTACAGTTATCTCGGAATAGTCATAACAACTGATGGGAGATGCTTTGAAGAGATTAGAAAAAGAATTGCCATTGCGAAGTTAGCCTTTTGCAAGTTGAAAAACATACTGACCAATAAAACGATATCAATTTGAAACGAGAAAAAAAATAGCGTTGACGTGCTACATAGAATCTGTTCTTTTGTATGGATGTGAAGCGTGGACAATGAGCAGACAAGCTGAAAAACATCTGATGGCTAAGGAAATGTAGTTTCTGAGGAAAATGAAAAGAATACCAAGGACAGACAGAATAACCAATGAACAAGTCCTTCAAGAAACAAATGAAGATCGTAAACTAATTAGAGACATTAGACGTAAACAGTCAAAATATTTTGGGCATGTTATGAGAAGAAATGACTTGGAGAACTTGGTGACAACTGGTAAGATCGAAGGGAAGAGACCAAGGGGAAGACCGAGAAGTAAATACCTGGATGGTTGGCCACGTGGCATGGTCGAGACAGGAACACGGAGCTGATCCACGACTCTGGTGATTGAGTGAGATGGCAAAACATGACCGCCCACGCTTATCGGCATGGCACATGATGGATGGATAGATAAGAACCTCGTGTGGCGACAGCCTGGTCAAGGAGCACGTGGTTGGGGAGACCTAACCTCGTGTGGCGACAGCCTGGTCAAGGAGCACGTGGTTGGGGAGACCTAACCTCGTGTGGCGACAGCCTGGTCAAGGAGCACGTGTATAGGGAGCTCTAGACTCATGTGGTGGCAGCCTGGTCAAGGAGCACATGTTTGGGGAGCTCTAATCTCATGTGGTGATTTGTGAATAGCATTTGTTCATTGAGCCACTCTAAAACATTTCGTGACTGAGCCACTCTACAATATTGTTCATTGACCCACTATACAATATTTCTTGACTGAACCACTCTACAATATTTTTCATTCTAAACCCTCTTGTGTATTTGTAAACGACAACAGTTGTTGGACTGGGCACTTCCCGTGAAACGCTATGGTAGCTTGCCAGTCAGTCATATACACATTTAACTAACTGTATCTGACCTCTTTTCTCGCCATGAGCCTATTGGGTAAATGGTGCCATCCCCATGTTGTTAGACCGTTGCGCAGTGGACTTTGGTCGTGGTCAGGATTAGTTATTACACTGGCAGCCTTTACTGCACGGACTATTTTCTTCCACAGATTTACTCTCAAACTAACCCCACACAGGTTGACTATACAGAAGAATTCACAAATCTGATTTGGGAAAGCCAAACCAAGCTTCGTGACCGCAAACTGCGATCAGGTCAACTCTGCCCGTTCTCAAGTCCCGGCAACTAGAAAGCCAGATCATATTGCGTGTAAAGATGTCTCCCCAAAAAACAGTCAATCGTGATCTGCTCACTTCAGGAGAGATTTATTCCATCTCAGAGGGTGGCCTGTGGTATTTGCACCAGTGTTGGTGCTGCCCTCACCCTGATGACATGGCAGCTAGAGAAGGTTGTGTGTGCTGCACGGTGGACAGGTACAGCTGTATGCGGTGCACAGTGCACAGATACGACTGTGTGTAGTGCTAGATGCACAGATATGACTGTGTGTGATACACCAAGCACAGATATGACTGTGTGGTACACCTTGAGAAACATTCATAAAGAAGACATGTTTGTACTGCCACACGTTGCGACCTCCAATCTTCATTTGGTTACAATATTCACGCCACGCTTGCTCCTCCCTACTTGAATATTCAGCGTCTTATTTATCAAGTTATTATCATGAAATCGCCTCTCATTTCCTAGTTGCCATCGTGTGCTACTATTCCCCACTTCATAATATATTCTGTCATTCCTTCTCGCATGTTTTGCCCTTCATTACTACAAAAATATCACGGCCCTTTTCACGATGCAATATCCAGTGATTTCTCCGTCACATTTCTATTCTCCCATTCTCCATTTCATACGTCACTTCTGTTAGAGAGGAAACATTTAAAAAAAAAACTTGAACTAGAAAATGTTGCGCAATACACCGGAATAAATATTGATTTTTTTATGCGCTGGAAAGCGGATGAGAAATAAAGATATTTATTTCCCGGCGATGCATATTTCTTATTAACCTTTTTAGAAGTGCTATTTTGTTTGGGATATTTGGTAAAGTATCGACCTCAACAGATCGGATTGTAAGCCCCCCTGTAATATCAGCTCTTCTATCCGCAGATACGTCCGGTCTGGTCCAGATCGTTCTTTTATTCAGGCAGTTATCCCCCAATCTTCCAGGGCCACGCCGTGCTATGATATAGAGAGGCGGCCGCATCAGGCGGCCCCGTAAGGGGGCTTCATAAGAGGGCGAAATGCTTGAAGAACAAACACATGTAAGAGGCGGCATTTCGAAGACTTGCATCATACTGAGAAAATCTACCGCTCGGTACTGCTATCTTCTGTCACCCCAGCCGTTGCCTGTCACATCTCCGTTGTGTAGTATTACTTCATCATATTATTGTCACTTTATCTCATTAGCCACACATCTGTTATGCTACAGTAGGAGCTGGTGGGACACAGCTGTTATACTACAGCAGTAGCTGGTGGGACACAGCTGTTATACTACAGTAGTAGCTGGTGGGACACAGCTGTTATACTACAGCAGTAGCTGGTGGGACACAGCTGTTATACTACAGCAGTAGCTGGTGGGACACAGCTGTTATACTACAACAGTAGCTGGTGGGACACAGCTGTTATACTACAGTAGGAGCTTGTGAAAACAGCTGTTAAATTTAAAATAAAAAGTAGGGGGGGAAAACTGGTGGACACAGCTGTTACTTTCTTAAAAAAAA